>VCII01000402.1:0-206019 GCA_006030095.1 Triplophysa siluroides | reverse complement strand
CGAGGGAGAGGGTCTCTCGTTCAACGTACCGAAAACGGGACAACAATTTAAAGCATTCCTTACGAAAATTAACCATGGTTTTATCTTCGCGTACTTTGTTTTCTTACCATGCCAATCATGCATAAATGTAAAATAAGAACCTAAATGTACTATTTTACAAACATGATAATTTAACTGTGACTTGTAGTATAAAGTTATTTTTCCTATAGCATCGGTTATTATAAGCATGTTTTTATATAAAATATGTACAATAACGAGACACATCATGACACTTAAACATGCTAACGCATGCAAATAGTTTTTGCTAATACTACTGTTCTTTACGTGTTGCTTTAATTAAATATGAAATCAGTCACATCAGTCACTTTTGAATCTGCACCCGAGTGGATCACTCACTGTCCTGTTGTGAAAGACTGACTGATCATGAGCCAATAGTCTCTGAGTGCGGGGATGTTAAAACACTCCGAATCCCTCAAATGAATCAAAATTCCCATCACCCATTCCCCGCCATTGACGAGGTATCTCGTCATTTAAAATGCAACGGTTCTCTGCCAAAGACGAGTTATTATGGCAAACGGTGTTTGTGCTGTTGTACAGCCGGTGGCGCTGTAACACTCCCTTGGAAAGGTGTACTCCCATGGAGTATTTTTTGGGACTGAAAGTTAACTCTTCTTAAAGTCTTAATTTCTATGTGTTCATTATTTATGTTGCAATTATACATATACTATACATCTATTAAAGTTTTGAAAAGTTTTCTGTTGGAGTGTGTTTTGTTGAAATGTAAGAAATGCCTTTATTTGAAGAGTTTATTTGCTATTTATTTGAATTGAAAAAAATAATGTATATTGGACATTAAAAGTCTACACTTTGTCCATAAGTGTTCGTTACAAACTAAACAGATATTGATTATTTAGATATTAATTATGAACATTAAGTAAATATTATATCAAGCATAATAGATAGTACTATGCAAATAATAACTACATAAAAAATGGAGGTTATACATTTTCTAGCGTTTTCACATATATTTTCCATAAAAGTCAGCAAAATCTTTAAGAAAATAAGAACATAAGCTACAAAAACTCTTGGTTGCACGATCTACGCTAAACCATATATGGTTGGCCTTTATTTCCGGCCTGAGACTGGTGGTGTGGATCGTGTGTTTCCTGAAACGTGTGGAGCTTCCTCTGCAGCTGGATATATCTCTGGAGTTAACCCCAAATGTTGTAATTGTGGAGGGAGTATAGTGCGGGATATGGAGGATGAGAGGTGAGAAAGCAAGCAGCACAAGCAGCACAAGTGCAAAATGTCAGAATTCAGGACTGTCAGAGCCTTTAAAGAAAGTAGGAAGGACTTTGGAACCAAGGACAGAAGGACGTGGTTCAGGAAAAAGTTAAAGAAAGCTGTTGGATTAACAACAATGTGTCATTTGTCACTTTTGAAACATGGGAGAGGAATCGAAGGACTAGAATAATATATGTTTAAACTCCTTGTGAAAAGTAGAGAAGTAAGAGTAGCAAAAAGAGTGAACTGGAGAGAATTCTGTAGAATTGGGGAAGAAATTGAATTGAAAAATATTTGGAACATGATTATGAAGATGGGAGGAGTTCAGAGAAACAATAATATTCCAGTGTTAGTCAGTAATGGAATAACTGTGATAAAAGACAGTGACAAAGCAGAGATGTTAGCGGAAACATTTGTCAAGATGCACAGTATATGACAACAGCCGGGTTTCCATCACCCTGGTTTTATGCAGATATAAAGTTTCTCATCTCATGATGGAAACGCCAAAACATTTTATGCTCGCTTGAGGTGGTTTTTCTTTTTTGCGAAAAACAGTTCATGCGAATAATGGGAGATGGAAGCGCATTCGACAAATAAATTCTGACCTAACGAACTTTAAACCCACAAGACTAAGCGACCGTTACTTATTGATTGTCTTTTTTATTTACTGTTGGTTACTAGGTTACTAAAACCACCGAGATCCGCCCAAGGACTTTGATGGAAGTCTTTCCTCTTGTTATTGCCAACTTTGAAAAGATTCGCATCACGTTTGGATGTAAACCCGCCTCGTGTTTCAGAGAATATGAGGAAATCTAGAGAACAGACAGTGAAGGAGAACATACACACACATTATATGGTAAGAGGCAGGCACGTGCAGACGGGGGGGGGCCCGAAAATTAAGGGCCATTCATTTTTTTTGTAATTAAAGGCTCTTTTGTGAACGCTTGTCTAATCTAACTATTGGAAAAATTAATAAGAATTTAACCCTACACTAAATTACCCCCGTGATGACCTTTCACCTGACCACCTCACCTGTTTAGCGCCTTTTCCAGGATACAAACCATTCGCGGCTGTCGCTTTCAGCGGTGTGCTTGTCTACTTATTATTGTTATTATTATAACTAGTATTAGTATTTTACAGGAACGCCGAGAAGAAAGCGTGCACAGCGTTTGTGTGTGTGTGGTCTGCCCTGAACGGAAGTGACGTTAGCTGAGCAGCTAATGCTACATCTACACACAGCAATATATAAACACAGGTGCGCACGTGTTCACTTCTGGAATCGATCTTTGCTGTTTGGGGGAGAAAGTTTCACGGGCGTCGAGGGGTCTGGTCTTGATGTTATTTGACTAGAACTGTTAATACTTTGGAAGTGTTATTATGACAGTATTTACAATAGAGTGCCTTCAAAATAGCGGTTAAACAGGCTTATTCTGATTTGCTCTTCCTCCGAATTATACTCGTCAGTGTTGTTTTTCTTATCATCATTATCATTTCAAAAAATGAATAAATTCAGAAGAGGGTTAGAACAGAATTACATTTTTAATATGACAAAACAGCTGTTGTTCTGTACATCAGAGAGGAAACCTTAAAGGGACAGTTCACCCAAAATAAAAATGACATCATCATTTACTTCCTCAGATTGTTTCAAACCTGTATACATTTCATTGTTCTGCTAATCACAAAGGACGAATGTCAGCAACCAAACAGATCTCATCCCCCATTGACTCCAATATATTTATTTTCCCTACTAGGGCAGTAAATGGGGGATGAGATGTGTTTGGTTACTGACATTCTTCCAAATATGTGTTCAACAGAACAAAACCTTGATACAGGTTTGGAATAATCTGAGGGTGAGTAAGTGATGACAGAACTTTCATTTTTGGGTGAACTGTCCCTTTAAGGTTTGGACAATTTAATTCACTTCAGTTTCTAATCCAAGACTTATTAACAGGTGCAAATAAAATATTTGTATACTTTTAAACATTAGAATGGTCTTTTCTGTTTCTTTTCCAAAACTGCATCCTGACATTTGCTGTTGTATTAATACATAAGCATCAATATTAATAGACGTATCAGGGATTCATCAGGATATACAGTGTTGTATTGATGTTTTGAGCACAGCCCTATTTATAGCCTTGTTCCATGTGCCCTTTTTTACTTTGAGCACCTGCCCCTTTAAAGGTCTCTGCACGGCCCTGATCAGCGCTGTCCATTCCTATGTCATTCATAATTCTCAATAAAATGTTATTTAACCGTCGTCTCGGTTTATCCCATTCCTGAATGATGTCTGCTGTGGCTAAACTGTTCTGTTTTCTACGCACGAGGAATTTGTCTCATAGTGACAGAAGCTGCCAGTGCACGTACAGTTGAAAGTGACAAGACACAGGTAACAAAATAGTCAAAAATAAATATGTCAAAAGAGCAGCGGATGCTATATTGTGTGCATGTGATATATATATACTGTACAAGTTCTGAGGTGCTATTTACAAACTGTGTAAGGGTATGGATAGCTGTATGATATATTAAATCAGTATAAATATGATAAATAAATATGAGTATAAGTGAGAAGTTTAGTATTGAGCATATTTCATATTTTAAATATTTCATGAGGATAACTTGAGTTCATTCTGCACAAGATCAACATGTTTGTTTGCTTTGCGTCCCTTTAAATGAAGTTTACAAGACCGTTGATCGTCTCGCACTGCTGCGTTTGCTCTACTCAACAATTATCTTTATTATAAAAACACTAATGTTGTGTTGCACATTTACTCAAATCACATTCAAGAATTGATGGATGTTAGGCAGCTAGTTTGTCTAAATAATGGAATTGCTAGAAGAATAGACATGCGTTCTGACCCATGGTCTTGTATTGATCTTACTTTAGTTTCTAATAATCTGGCACATTCTTGTGAGGGAATTATATTTAAGACCGTACAAGTATTGAGAGCGACCACCTTCCAATAATATGCTCTATAAATGTTGAAGAAGAAGTTGAAATAGGAGAGATATGGTCAATGATGAAGAAAATGAGTGGGAATAAAGTGTAAACACCAGTATTACAGGATGAAGGAATAATAGTCATGACCGATCAGGAAAAGACAAATATATTAGAAAAGAAGTTTGCCAGCGTGCATAGTGGTGACCATTTAAATGATATTCACAGACAAAAGAAAGAAAAGATTGTAAATGAAAACAGAGATGTGTTTTTAAAAAGATCGCGTGGAAAGTGTCATGGATGAAGAACTGAATATGAATGAATTAGTGATGGTATTAAATGATATCAGAAATACTGCTACAGGAGAAGATGTCACGTTTCAGAAATGACCAGAACAAATATCAGAGATAATATTGTATCGGTTTAATAAGATTTGGGAAGGAGGTCAATGGCAAAAAGTTGGACGAGTAATAATAATTAATACTGCCTTTAAAACATCTGGAGAGGATCCTAACAGCTGGAAACCACAGACCCATCGCCCCAACATCACTCCTGTGCAAGCGGATGGAGAACATCTCATTATTTCCTTGAACACAGAGGTTTATTTGCTCCATACTAAAGTGCTTTCAGAAAAGGACGTTCTACAATGGATGCTGTTGTGAAAGTAAGTAATGAGATCAAGAAAACATTTCAAATGAAACTGTTCATGAATACTAATAGTCTTTGATATTGAAAAAGCTTACGAGTGGAAGGAAGGGTTATGAATGAAAGTAAATAAGAGTGGAATAAGAGGTTGGCGCTATAATTGGGTTTTAGATTTAGATCAGAAAGAAGATTTAGAGTTAAAGTGGCATCAGAAGTGTCCGAGGAACTGAAAAGATTCATGGAATAAGTTCAGTGTTTTCATGTTATCATCCAGGATATTTTTATGAATTGGATAGAAGAGTCGGGTCGCAGATGATGGGGCCGTTTGGGTAAGAGGACGAGATCTCATATGTGTGATGAGTCAAATCAAGGAAGCAAAAGGAAAAGTAGAACAATGGTCATACAATAAGGGCTTTAAGATTTCTCCAAGTAAATCATGTCATGTGTTATTTACCAGGAATAAGGGACAGACAAACACAACATGAATTTTTTTGGTCACGTGATTGGAAACAGTCGACTGTTTTATTGGGTATTTTATAGTTCATGGAATGTACATATGGAAAAGGTGGAATCAATATATAAGAAAGTTGTAAACTGAACGAGAGCATTCGTTGGGAAAGACTGGAGCAGATAAACAATCACTGATGTATATTTATGGCTCTAATGACGTCAACAATAGATGACGGATGCTTGGTGTTCTTAAAGCACATTCAATGAAAACAGATGGAGTTATTAATAAAGCTTTGAGGATTTGTTCTGGTGCGATGAAATCAACACCAACTAAGGCAGTCCAGGTAGAGTTATGAGACGTGTCCTCAGACCTGAGAAGAGATAAACTCATGCTCACATACTGGTGTCGCTGACGTGTTGTGGTGATGAAAACCCCAATAGTGTCATTAGAGAATGTTGGGAGTATAACTCTGTTCAAGGTAATGGCTTTGGATGGGTAACAAAGGCCAAATCAGAGGAATATAGATCAGACAGAATCTGTTTTAACACTCCTGTTAGTAATATCTCTGTTGGGTTGTTTCCAGAACGGAGGTAAATTGAAATATAATGGAACTAAAGGACACATGAGAAGAGAGTGAGAAAGGACACATGGCAAGTCAATACATAAAAAGCAAATCTGACAGTTATTTGGATATTTATACAGATGGATCCAAAGATGAAGAAAATAGGGCAGGCATAGGAATATACACACTGACATTGAATTCAAGTATTGTCAGATTATAGTTGTCAGATTACGCCGGAGATGATGGAGATTATTGTGGGTGGAGTAAATTAAACCAGACAGAGAGATGTGTCGTGTTGACTCTATAGCAGCACTTTATTCATAGGACATGGACAATAGTGGAAGGAAATATCGTAGTACACAGAAATGAATCAATGCACAGGGTGTGAATGGAAGGAATAGAAGGAAGGAGTCAGTCTTAACCAGCCTGAGGTTTGACCACACAGGGTTAAATAAAACATTGTTTCTGTGGTAAAAGTAAGTCTGATGAATGTATGGAATGTAAAATCACAGAAAATGCAGAACATATGTTGCATAGTAGGAAGTACAGGGAAGAGAGGATTAGATTAAAGCAAAAGATCAGTCAGACAGGAAGAAAATTAAACCTCGAGGGTGTTTTGGGAACAACAGGAGAAGGGCAAAAGATGTACAGGATGCTGTTGTGGAATATCTGAGGATACAGGTGTGTATTATGGGATTTAGACAGTTTCTCGAGTAGATTCATTGAGATGTAATTGATGCTGCATACTCGATACAGTAGGTGACGGTATGCACCTGATGAATGATGGTTGTAATCCGCCATAAAACTAAGAAGAAGAAGAAGAACACTGGAGAGAAAGATGGTCTTAAAATCCCCCCGATGAGGTCGCTTTGATTCGGATCAGTATCTGAGTAACATTCTTTTATCCGTTTGTTAGAACAGATATGATGTTGTTGTAATATTAACACAATTGTATTGTCATTGTACATACTGCATTGCCGTTTTGCGTGTTTCATTTCAAATTGATAATTGCAGACTATATGCTTCCATATAAGCTCTCCCACATATTTACATTTATCGATCACAACTGCACTTGTTTCTGTCAATTAACAAAAGACACAGTTTTATTACATTTTATAACTTTAAACTGGACATCCACCATATTTTGAAATATATATATAAAGTTATCTGATGATATAAATAATAATGTATAATACTAACAGATGCACATAGAGTAAACTATACATACACAAACTGTTATATAGCGCTTTTTACAACTTTCATTGTTTGTACATTGAATACATATTTACAATGATATGCACATTTGAAAGCACATTCAACTGTAGACATGTCATCTGTGTCATCTGTGAATATATTTCTGTTCTGAAGTGCTGATCCATCTCTGATAATGTCAGTTTGATGGTTTGGACAGAAAATCTGTTAAAGGGAAAGTCTGACAAAAAATAACAATTCTCTCATTAACTCATTAACCCTCAAAACCTGAATAAATGAACTTGTTCTGTGGAACACAAAGAAAGATATTTAGAAGAATGTTAACAACTATCAGTTCTGGGGCACCACTGACTTCTACTGTAGGAAAAATGACACTGATAGTCAAAGGTGTCCCAGAACTGTTTGCTTCCCTAAATTCTTCAAAATATCTTTTGAGTTCAACAGAACAAACAATGTTTACAGTAATGTTTCCTGCTATGGGAGTCAATGGTGCCCCAGAACTGTCAGTTGCTGACATTCTTCTAAATATCTTCATGTTCAACAGAACAAAGACATTTACAGGTTTTGAACATCAAGAGGGTGATTCATTAATGACAGAAGTTTCATGTTTGGGTGAAGTATCCCTTTAAGAACATGTTCATGTGACTATCAGAGAGATGATCTTACTTATGGAAGTAAATGTGTAGCTCATAGATTTTAGTTACATTAGTTTCCTTCTTGTAAAAGTCAAATCAAATAATAATAATGTTAATATGAAGTCATTACTTCAATGCTTTCAGGATTCAGACTCAAAGTTTCAATCTCTTTCTATTTCTGATCCTTCTTCAGATGTTGTGACGCTTAAATTCATTTGTTTTATTGGTTGATGAAGTGAGTCACACACATGATGATCTTTACTGTACATCTCTGAACACACACACTAGATTTGCTCTATTTGACTCAAATCTACTGGAGTTTACACAACATTTGTCTGTTTACTGTCCTCACAATTGTGAACATCATTTTCTTTTGTTGAAGAAGTTTTTCAGTCACTTCATCAAGACTCTCACAGGATTATGAGACTGAATGTGTGAAGGATTGTTTTCTAACAGTGTTATCAGTGTGAGGTGTTATTGTGTCTTCAGTCGGTGTTGATTGTGTGTCTGTGATGTCACTATAGTGTCGTCTTCTTATTGTCCATCAGATGATACTGAACATCACACACACACCTTTAAACACACACATTACTGACAAAAACCTAAAAGAGAAACACAAAGACAGAACTAATGTATCATCACTACACACATCAACAATAATAAACTCACTTTAATCTTCCTCTGTTGAACTCATAACCTGTATTATATGTGTCATCTGTCACTTTATGTGTAGATGTTTTGTGTATATATTGTGTGTTGTTATTTCTACAGTCTGTCAGTATTCTGCAGTGTCTGAAGCACTCAAGACTTTCACTCACTGCACACGTGTGATGATGATGATGATGATTTGATCAATAATAATGATGAAGAGCATCAAATAAACACATCTAGCCATGTGTGCACAAACACTGAGGTGAACATCATCAAACAAACAGCAGGAAATAAAAGAATAAACCTCCACATCAATAATAATCATATGTGTAAAGAGGAAGATGAGCGTATTAAATCCTGAAGTGAACAGACTCTTCATCACACTCATTGAATTGAATTCTTATTGTGCTGCTTATAAAACATCAAGTGTGTTCATCTGTTCACTTCTCATTTACTCTTGTGCTTTATTATTCACAACTCATATGTGCTCCAGACACTGTTGAACAATATCGGTTTTGATTCAGTTGGAATAAAATCTCAGAAAAAAAAAAACCAGAGTCTTAAATTCTCAAACTTAAACTTTAGTCAAGGGTGATGAACGTAGAAAAATAACCAACAAACTAAAGAAATAATAATGACAGAAATGTGTTAAAACAGATCCACTGATCTTATAACAGCAAGAGTCTTTTCTGTTTATTTGAGTAAGTTTTTATAGTTGTTGAACTGATGAAACATTTATTTAAATGAGCTCTACTCACCTCACTGTCTGTAGTTTATAATGTGGATCATCTCTCAGCTCACAGAGAGCTTCACTTCTGAATCTCCTACATTATTACAGACAGATCCAGATGTCTCAGGTGTGAGGGGTTTGATCTCAGAGCTGAAGTCAGAGCAACACAACCTTCATCTGTGATCTTACACCATCAACCTGTAGAGAACAATAACACACACTTCAGTGTCTCACTTCAGCAATGTCATGAATGAAACACATATGACACTGAATCACATTCATCATCATGTTAAATCTTCACCTCGTCATTGAAACGCTGTTCTCACGCTCTCACACACACACATCTGTTTTTCTACACAGGACCGTACGCACCATTGTTTCTATAGTGTGTCATCAAATGTGTGTAATAATTGTGTAAAAGCCGAAGTGTATTTAATGCTGAAACATTTGATAACGTCTCAGCGGTCTAACAGCGCTCCTCAATGTCAAATAAGTGAGGTGAGGTGACCAATCAATGAAAGAAGACGAGAGTTAGTGTTCACAGAGCCGAGCGGTTGTGTAAATAAAGTTTTTCATGTGCAGATGATCTGATGAGCTCAGAATATAAACACAACAAGTCAAGTTTCATGTTAAGCGTGTGAATGTCCCACATGAAACTGTTTCCTCATAATGGACTTCTGTGGAGGAGGAAACACTTAACGTGACATTATTCACTTTATCTGTGGAATAACAACTCCTTCTGTTGACAGCAGCTCGTGTTTATTACAAGTGAGATTTGACAGAAATTGACTTTTTTCTGGTGGTTGTTTGGGTCCGTTAAGTGGTTTTCACATGAAGCATTTTACAAAGTCCCAGTAAACTGTGAGGCTTTGAAGTTTCTTTATTGGTTGTTAATCTATTAAAATACAAATATTTACTTATAATTTTCAATTGCATCCAAAATGAATTCTATAATGTGGGCGATTACCAAGTTAATGATCCAATAGTGATGATGTCACGTGAGGTGATTCAAGCTATAAGTAAATGGGCTGAAAACAAAGCTCGTGGCCTAGATAATATTTCTGCTGAACATCTCAGATCTGGAAGTAAGAGGACAGCCCCTTTATTAGCTGTTTGTTTTACTGGCTCTTTGACTCACAGTGTGATACCAGATTCAATGTTGTCTGTTTTATTAGTTCCAGTTATTAAAAGCAAAGCTGGAATGGTGGGTAACCTGGATAACTATAGACCTATAGCTTTAGCTAGTATCCTGTCTAAAGTGCTGTGGATAGAAATGTGTTTATTAATTCTACAGACAGCCAGTTTGGATTTAAGGCTAAACATGGTTCTGATCTTTGCATCTATGCATTAAAGGAAATAGTAAATAAGTTCAGAGATCACAATTCATCAGTTTTTATGTGTTTATTGATGCGTCTAAGCTTTTGATCGGGTTAACCATGCTAAGCTCTTATCTAAAATGTGCCAGAATATATCGTGAATTCTGGCTGTTGGTAAGCCCACCAGTTGATGCGTAAAATGGGGCAATAAGGTCTCTGGGCGTTTGGGGGGGTAACGGTGTGAGACGAGGCGGGATGTTGTCCCCAGTTGTGTTTCATCTCTACATGGACGAGTTGTCTGAACGTTTGAATGTGTGTAAAACTGCTTGTATGATTGGGAATACTTTAGTGAATCTATGATGTGTGCAGATGATCTTGTGGTGTTCAGTCCCAGCAGTGCTGGTCTTCAACAGCTTTAAAATTGTGTTCTGATTATGATATTCTATATAATCCTGATAAGAGTGTGGTTATGATTTGCAGAACTAAGGAGGATGAAAGTTGACATTTTCCACTTTTAAGTTGTCTAAGAAGAGTCTCACTGTGTGTGTGAAAGTGAAATACCTTGGACATATGATCACTGAACGCACGACAGATGATGAGGATATTGAAAGGCAACGCCGTGTGATGTATATGCAGGAGAACAAACTTTACGTGAGTTTAGTTTCTGTTCAGATGAGGTGAAGGTGTCACTTTGAAAGCGTATTGTACAACACTTTATACGGCCCATCTGTGGTGGAATTACAGAGCATCTAGTTTACAGAAGCTGCAAGAAGCTTCTAATGATGCAATGAGGATCTTCCTAAGGAGACCTGGATGGCACAGTGCAAGTGAAATGTTGTGAGTGTGAGGTAATCACTTTAAGCGCTGTGACATCTTATGTATAGTTTTATCTGTCGGCACATATTTTATGCGTGTTTCTTATGGTGTGAAGATATATTTTTGTTTCATACATTCCTTCATAGTGTGGTCTGCACTGTGAAAGCAGTGAGGGCCTGTGTGCGATATTAATGCAACAGGAATGTGGTATGTGTAGAAGAGTAGGTAGTGGTATGTTTTTTGCAGGAACCAAAAGGACTAAGCAGAAGTTGGTGATGGTGGAAACAAGGAGACCCCCGGCCTGCAGAAGAGAGATCGTCGAGATATCATATATACTGTGTGACCAGTACTTTGGGAGTTGTGGTTTGTGAGAGGACAGAGGAGTGTTCGTACAACAACCAGCATGCTTATAAACTCATTTCATTGGAAATCGTCTCCCTTCTGCAAGGACGCCTATAAAGTCCAACACTTAATGCTTCTAAAGATGAATGATTGTGGTTGATCAAATATAGGGGTTAGTGCTACACGCTATCAGTCAAAGCTGTGAGACACTGGTGTTGATGTATTTTTTAGCTTTATGTGTGCGATGGATCCTATGGTTGTATATGTTGTTTATTGTCTATTGTTTTTATTTTCTGTTTAAATTTGGACCTTGAGTCTGTAATAAAGTTTTGATTGATTGATTGATATATACTTAAATACATCATTTCACCTGATTCAGTGATTTATTCTTATTGGCAAGATCTCTTAACCATTGTTTGAAAAGTCCACGTCTGATCTGCGCTCAATATTTAAAGGGACAGTTCACCTAAAATGAAAAGTAATAAATTGATGTTGATTGTAGTTCTCAAATGTTTTGACAATCACAATACACTTATAATGCAAGAGTTTTGTGTTTGTGTTTGTGTGACATTCCTGCATCTCAAATACTCCCCAACCAACCCATGAACATGAATATAGAAGATGAACTAAGAATCAGTACATGTGTGACTATCAGAGAGATGATCTTACACCAGTGTCTCCAGTTTACAGAGAGGATTCTCCAGTACATCACAGAGAAGCTTCACTTCTGAATCTCCTACATTATTATAAGACAGATGCAGATGTCTCAGGTGTGAGGGGTTTGATCTCAGAGCTGAAGTCAGAGCAACACAACCTTCATCTGTGATCATACACTGAATCAACCTGTAGAGAACAATAACACACACTTCAGTGTCTCACTTCAGCAGAATGTCATGAATGAAACACATATGACACTGAATCACATTCATCATCATGTTAAATCTTCACCTCGTCATTGAAACGCTGTTCTCACGCTCTCACACCACACATCTGTTTTCTTACACAGGACCGTACGCACCATTGTTTCTATAGTGTGTCATCAAATGTGTGTAATAATTGTAAAAGCCGAAGTGTATTTAATGCTGAAACATTTGATAACGTCTCAGCGGTCTAACAGCGCTCCTCAATGTCAAAATAAGTGAGGTGACCAATCAAATGAAAGAAGACGAGAGTTAGTGTTCACAGAGCCGAGCGGTTGTGTAAATAAAGTTTTTCATGTGCAGATGATCTGATGAGCTCAGAATATAAACACAACAAGTCAAGTTTCATGTTAAGCGTGTGAATGTCCCCATGAAACTGTTTCCTCATAATGGACTTCTGTGGAGGAGGAAACACTTAACGTGACATTATTCACTTTATCTGTGGAATAACAACTCCTTCTGTTGACAGCAGCTCGTGTTTATTACAAGTGAGATTTGACAGAAATTGACTTTTTTCTGGTGGTTGTTTGGGTCCGTTAAGTGGTTTTCACATGAAGCATTTTACAAAGTCCCAGTAAACTGTGAGGCTTTGAAAGTTTCTTTATTGGTTGTTAATCTATTAAAATACAAATATTTACTTATAATTTTAATTGCATCCAAAGTGAATTCTATAATGTGGGCGTTACCAAGTTAATGATCCAATAGTGATGATGTCACGTGAGGTGATTCAAGCTATAAGTAAATGGCCTGAAAACAAAGCTCGTGGCCTAAATGATATTTCTGCTGAACATCTCAGATCTGGAAGTAAGAGGACAGCCCCTTTATTAGCTGTTTGTTTTACTGGCTCTTTGACTCACAGTGTGACACCAGATTCAATGTTGTCTGTTTTATTAGTTCCAGTTTTAAAGCAAAGCTGGAATGGTGGGTAACCTGGATAACTATAGACCTATAGCTTTAGCTAGTATCCTGTCTAAGTGCTGTTGGATAGAAATGTGTTTATTAATTCTACAGACAGCCAGTTTGGATTTAAGGCTAAACATGGTTCTGATCTTTGCATCTATGCATTAAAGGAAATAGTAAATAAGTTTAGAGATCACAATTCATCAGTTTTTATGTGTTTTATTGATGCGTCTAAAGCTTTTGATCGGGTTAACCATGCTAAGCTCTTATCTAAATGTGCCAGAATATCGTGAGAATTCTGGCCTGTTGGTAAGCCCACCAGTTGATGCGAGTAAAATGGGGCAATAAGGTCTCTGGGCCGTTTGGGGAGGGTAACGTGAGACGAGGCGGGATGTTGTCCCCAGTTGTGTTTCATCTCTACATGGACGAGTTGTCTGAACGTTTGAATGTGTGTAAAACTGCTTGTATGATTGGGAATACTTTAGTGAATCATATGATGTGTGCAGATGATCTTGTGGTGTTCAGTCCCAGCAGTGCTGGTCTTCAACAGCTTTTAAACTTGTGTTCTGATTATGATATTCTATATAATCCTGATAAGAGTGTGGTTATGATTTGCAGAACTAAGGAGGATGAAAGTTGACATTTTACTTTTAAGTTGTCTAAGAAGAGTCTCACTGTGTGTGTGAAAGTGAAATACCTTGGACATATGATCACTGAACGCACGACAGATGATGAGGATATTGAAAGGCAACGCCGTGTGATGTATATGCAGGAGAACAAACTTTTACGTGAGTTTAGTTTCTGTTCAGATGAGGTGAAGGTGTCACTTTGAAAGCGTATTGTACAACACTTTATACGGCCCATCTGTGGTGGAATTACAGAGCATCTAGTTTACAGAAGCTGCAAGAAGCTTCTAATGATGCAATGAGGATCTTCCTAAGGAGACCTGGATGGCACAGTGCAAGTGAAATGTTGTGAGTGTGAGAGTAATCACTTTAAAGCGCTGTCACGACATCTTATGTATAGTTTATCTGTCGGCTTATGAGGGATATTACTGTTGTTATTACATATTTTATTGCGTGTTTCTATGGTGTGAAGATATATTTTGTTCCATACATTCCTTCATAGTGTGGTCTGCACTGTGAAAGCAGTGAGGGCCTGTGTGCGATATTAAGGTGCTTGCAACAGGAATGTGGTGTGTAGAAGAGTGGGGGAGGGAGGTATGTGGTATGTTGTTTTGCAGGAACCAAAAGGACTAAGCAGAAGTTGGTGATTGGTGGAAACAAGGGAGACCCCCGGCCCCTGCAGAAGAGAGATCGTCGAGATATACCATATATACTGTGTGACCAGTACTTTGGGAGTTGTTGGTTTGTGAGAGGACAGAGGAGTGTTCGTACAACAACCCAGCATGCTGTATTTTTTGTTATCTGGTTAATAAACCTCATTTCATTGGAAATCGTCTCCCTTCAATTTTTGAATATGCAAGGACGCCTATAAAGTCCAACACTTAATGCTTCTAAAGATGAATGATTGTGGTTTATCAAATATAGGGGTTAGTGCTACACGCTATCAGTCAAAGCTGTGAGACACTGGTGTTGATGTATTTTTTAGCTTTATGTGTGCGATGGATCCTACGGTTGTATATGTTGTTTATTGTCTATTGTTTTTATTTTCTGTTTAAATTTGGACCTTGAGTCTGTAATAAAGTTTTGATTGATTGATTGATATATACTTAAATACATCATTTCACCTGATTTCAGTGATTTATTCTTATTGGCAAGATCTCTTAACCATTGTTTGAAAAGTCCACGTCTGATCTGCGCTCAATATTTAAAGGGACAGTTCACCTAAAATTAAAAGTAATAAATTGATGTGATTGTAGTTCTCAAATGTTTTGACAATCACAATACACTTATAATGCAAGAGTTTTGTGTTTGTGTTTGTATGACATTCCTGCATCTCAAATACTCCCCAACCAACCCATGAACATGAATATAGAAGATGAACTAAGAATCAGTACATGTGTGACTATCAGAGAGATGATCTTACACCAGTGTCTCCAGTTTACAGAGAGGATTCTCCAGTACATCACAGATCAGCTTCACTCCTGAATCTCCTACATTATTATAAGACAGATCCAGATGTCTCAGGTGTGAGGGGTTTGATCTCAGAGCTGAAGTCAGAGCAACAAAACCTTCATCTGTGATCTCACACCTGCTCAACCTGTAGAGAACAATAACACACACTTCAGTGTCTCACTTCAGCAGAATGACATTATTAAATAAACAAACTATATAAAATAATGTTTTATTAAATGACATCACTCAGATTCACATGTTCATTTGGTCAGAATAAAGTGTCAGAATGTATTACTTGTTCAGATGATTTTTCAGAACATATGTGTTGTATGATGCACTTCTTACTGTCACATTAATGTACAATAACAGATGGGCTTGAATGTTAAAGTTGCGGTCAGAAGCTTTAAAGATCAACACAAACTCTCTCATTCAGTCTGTTTTGTTGGTCTGTCGGGTCAGATTGTGTTTTGATCACAAGTCAACTGCTCCAGAGTTCATGATCAAGAATGACGAGACACTTTATTTAGGTGTTGTGTTGCTGCGTGACCGAGTGTGATTGTCAGGTTTGAGACGTGTTCCTCAGGTGTGTCATCATTAAATAAACATGTCAACACACATGAGGACCAATGCAGATGCTTCCAGCTCCTTGACTGCATTTGATCAGTTATGTAATGATTTTCTACAGTCTTTCAGGGAAAGAAATATGAATATGCGCTAGAGATGCGCGGATGAGCTAAAATGTCACCCGCATCCGCTGCTTCAAATGAATTATCCGCCGCACGCATCATTTTCTCTGACATAGATATCTGCACCCGATCGTCACTTGAATGACTCTAATTCTTTGTTTCGAACATGATGTGTCAGATTCAGTGACGTTAGAACTAATCTGCTAATCTCTGATGGTAAAATAATACGATGATCGTAAAATGCTTTTAAAGGAACATTTATTTATAAAACAAAAGTTTGTCTTTGGCCAGATGAGCCTACATTCTCTTAATAAAATAAACACAGGCTTTACTCCCTTCAGACTTTGAATATCGCCGTTTCTGTCACTGCAACACAAACACACAGAATGACTGGATAACGGTTCATTTTCTAGCACTGTCTATGTCTGCAAACGCTTAAATCTAATCTTTTGATTCCGCACACACATGATGTTCCATATTAGAGGTCTTGTGGCTTTCATACACACACTCAGAGCCTCACAGTCGTTGCATATCACATACCAGCACTTGATTCATCCTCGTAAACACTTCGCTAAAACGCTCCACAAGGTACTTTTCTTTCTTTCTTTCTTTCTTTCTTTCTTTCCTTTTGTTTTGTTTTTAATTCTCCCACCCTCCCGGATCTGTTTCGCCTCCATTTCTGCTTTAAGTAATGGACCCCCCCTCTTCCGCCGGCACGCGCTTATTTCTTTTAAATGAGTGCAAATTAGTTTCTGCCTGATGAAAAATGCATTTAAAACACATTCGTATTTTTAGAGAAATTTAGTTAATATTTATATATGATCTCATCCACCCGCGACCCACCCGCAATTAATCAGAATGTATTATTTTATTACCCGACCCACCCGACCCGCGGATCATCCGCAGCGCCCGCGGATTTAACCGCCATCCGCGCATCACTAATATCCGCACACCTATGTGTAGTTCTTGTGGGCTTTGAGAACTCACAAACCTTCTCTGTTACCCCTTTCCTTAAATCCACTTCAGTACAATCTGAGTCGTGCTGTTGTTGTGCATTTATCTCACAGTGATCAAGAACTGGATGTCTGATCATTTTCAGTCTCTAAATGGCTCCAAAACCCAAGTGATGCTCATTGGCTCTCCCCATCAGCTGTGAAATACAGACTCTATAACTTTATCTATCGATGGAGTTTCACAGCAAACTAAAACATCTTGGAGTCATTTTTGATGCTTCTCTGTCATTGGAGCCTTTTATTCAGACTACGGTTCAGACATCCTTTTCCATCTGAGACATATAGCCTGTTTACGTCCTATCTTCTCCTTTTCTATTGCTGGAGGTTGATCAGTTCCTTTGTTGTTTCACGTGTGGACTATTGTAATGGTCTTCTTGCTGGAGATCTAAAACCTGATTCAGTGATTTATTCTTATTGGCAAGATCTCTTAACCATTGTTTGAAAAGTCCACGTCTGATCTGCGCTCAATATTTAAAGGGACAGTTCACCTAAAATTAAAAGTAATAAATTGATGTTGATTGTAGTTCTCAAATGTTTTGACAATCACAATACACTTATAATGCAAGAGTTTTGTGTTTGTGTTTGTGTGACATTCCTGCATCTCAAATACTCCCCAACCAACCCATGAACATGAATATAGAAGATGAACTAAGAATCAGTACATGTGTGACTATCAGAGAGATGATCTTACTTCAGTGTCTCCAGTTTACAGAGAGGATTCTCCAGTACATCACAGATCTGCTTCACTCCTGAATCTCTTAGAGTCCGATCTGAAGTCAGAGCAACACAACCTTCATGTGTGATTGTGATCTTACACCAGCTCAACCTGTAGAGAACAATAACACACACTTCAGTGTCTCACTTCAGCAGAATGTCATTATTAAATAAACATGTTACGTAAATGACAATTTACAGTAATTTTAGTCTCAATATCAAATTGCTAGAAAAATATAAATATAAACTTGTTTTGATGAACTAGTCGATATGAACTAGTTCACAAAATGAAACAACATGATCATTTCATTTAAACATCTACCTATAAAAACTGAAAATAGTTTTGAAATGTTTTTTTAAGCCTGTGGAACATGATTAACTAAGAATCAGTACATTTACATTCAGTTATTTAGCAGAAGCTTTTATCCAAAGACACTCACAGAGAGTTCAGGGAGCAATAAGGTCACATGTCATACAGGAGAAATAACACAATATGTGCAAATACAAAGTTAGAAATACTAAAACACTGATGTGGGGGACTTGAGTCACATGACTTGACTCGGGTCTGACTCGAGTCACAATTTTCAGGACTTTCTTGATTGAAGTAAGAAAATGACTTGACTTTGACTTGAGAGCAAGTGACTTGAGACTTGACTTAAAGTGGAAGACTCGACAATGACTTGAACTTTTAATAAAGTCAAATAAAGTAATACAACTCGTTGTGACTCAGCAGCACTTATTAGCGCCTGTGCCTTTAACGCCGCACAACTCAAACCGCACCAAACATGGCAGACAACAGTCGAGCTCCACACAGTCATGTTTGGCTATAAGGACTTTGAAGTGGACCGTGCCAATAACAAAAGATTTGCCAGATGCAGAATATGCAACACAAGAATATCTGACATGACAACCACAACGTCAAGTTTCATCCGACATTTCAAGAACTTCGAGGAAAGGTAAGAAAGTAAGTTCATTATAGTCAATGTCATAAACGATTACTAATGGAATGAATGAATCGTTTCTGTTTGTCATAATGTGGCCTTGGATGTTTATTTATATGTGTTATAAATGTGATCATCGCTCATCACTGATAGGCCTACGTCTCATCTCATAGATGTATTGGGGGCTTTGGCTATAACGGGGTGTGGACTGAATTTTTATGTTGGGGGCATTTTAAAATGAAGGGGCTTCTCTATATTACATGTAGGCTAATGTCTATACTAAATGTGTGCATTTCATGTGTTTGTGTGGAAGCTGAATAGCAGCTCGATTATACTGCATGACAGGCTGATGGACGCGCCGGTGCGATCACTTGTACTTAAAAAACTCTTTTAAACCTTTCGGTCATACTGACAAGAATCATTTCATCGTTCGAATCTTATAAGTGTCACATTATTTTGTGTACACTCACAATAACAATAATGTAAAATAATGAAACCAGTTCAAATAGAAAACAAATATTCTCAGATTATATATTACGTATTAAACGTGCGTCCACGGCAGAGATGACGATTAAGCATCATAACTTCATCACTGGGCTATATTAACATACATTTTATTTATATTCTGAAATGAAAAAGATCCGTTCATTTTGATTAACGAGATTCGAGATCGAAGTCAATAAAATGATCCGAGATTCCCATCACTAGATATAAATTCCCTACTGTGCCCTATAATGTACAAGTATTACAGCATCATATATATAACATATAAGAGGCAGATCTTCAGTCACAATACTTAGTTTATAAGCTTCATAGCCTGAATAAATGCTTAAGTCTTACATTCTGTCAGATACAAGTATTTCTGTGTCCATGTAAACAAGTGTGACTGCTGGAACCAAACTTTGAGCACATACATAGACAAGCGATCATCACTTAAAATTAATTTATATTTACAATAGATTTTCCTTGATATATGTATATACGTAAGTTCATCTTTTCTGCGCAAAAATAAACATTTAACGAAAAAATGTTCCTCTGTTTATTTTAGTACTGCGACTTGACTTGAAACTTATCAGGACTCCACTTGACTTGCTTGATATGTCTAAACTGTGACTTGAGACTTGAGGGTGAAGACTTGAGACTTGACCACATGTGACTTGTCTCCACCTCTGCTAATACAGTACATGTGTGACTATCAGAGAGATGATCTTACTCTATTTTCTCCGGTTTACAGAGAGGATTCTCCAGTACATCACAGATCAGCTTCACTCCTGAATCTCTCAGATTAACCCCAGACAGATTCAGTTCTCTCAGGTGTGGGGTTTGATCTCAGAGCTGAAGTCAGAGCAACACAACCTTCATCTGTGATCTTACAATCACACAACCTGTAGAGAAATGAAGAGACGTCTTGTGAAAACACTGAACACTAAACTCTGTTTGACATCTGCAGTGCTGAAGATCTGTGAGACTTTTCTTCATGAATGATGTTTAAAGAGTGAAGTGACGGTTCACACTTACTGAACTGATCTGGATTCATAAATCACCGGCAGGAGATTCTTAATAACTTTCATTCTTTCAGCTTTGTTTCCTCCTCTAACAAAATCACTGAGTTTAAAGTCCTTCAGCTCGTGTTCTGACGTCAACAACACAAAAGCTACAGCTGACCACTGAGATGAAGAGAGTTTGGTTTCACTTAATGTTCCAGATTTCAGATGATGTTGAATCTCCTCCACTAGTGAACCATCACCCAGTTCATTCAGACAGTGAAACAGATTGATGGATTTCTCTGGAGAGCGAGTGCTCCTGATCTTCTTCTTGATATACTCGACTGTTTTCTCATTGCTGTGAGAGCTTCTCACTGTCTGTGTGATCAAACCTCGAAGAAGATTCTGATTAGACTCCCGAGACAAACCCAGAAGAAAACGAAGAAAAAGATCCAGATGTCCATTTTTACTCCGTAGAGACTCGTCTACAGCTCTCTGATGCAGCTCAGATATTGACGTCTCTACTTGAGGTGATTTTCTAGTTTTATTAAACACATTTGTGTTGTTGTTTGTGACGGAGCTGTGAGCATAAAGAGCTGCGAGATGTTCCTGAACGCTCAGATGAACAAAGCAGTAAACTCTCCCCTGATACAAGCCAAACTCCTCTCTGAAGATCTGAGTGCACAACCCTGAGTACACTGATGCTTCTGCTACATCAATGCCACACTCTCTCAGGTCCTCATCATAGAAGATCAGGTTCCCTCTCACAAGCTGCTCAAAAGACAGTTTGGCCAGTTTGAAGATCATGTCTCCATCATTCTTCACTTTCTTCTCTCTCATAGTCCTTCTGATGTTTGATGTTGGTCTGAATGATCAGGAAGTGTGTGTACATTTGAGTGAGAGTCTTGGGGATCTCTCCTTCACTCTCTGCTTCACTCAACATTCTCTCTAGAACAGTGGCTGAAATCCAGCAGAACACTGGGATGTGACACATGATGTAGAGGCTCCTGGATGACTTCAGGTGTGAGATGATTCTGTGGTTCAGACTCTCATCACTGATTCTCTTGCTGAAGTATTCCTCCTTCTGTTTGTCAGTGAAGCCTCGTACCTCTGTGACTCGATCGACACACTCAGAGGGGATGAGATCAGCTGCTGCTGGTCTGGAGGTGATCCAGATGAGAGCAGAGGGAAGCAGATTCCCCGTCATGAGGTTTGTCAGCATCACGTCCACTGAGGCGGATTCACTGACATCACACAACCTCACACTGCTGTGAAAGTCCAGAGACACACGACACTCGTCCAAACCATCAAAGATGAACAACACTTTTATATTCACCGCTGGAGATTTCCATTTCTTTTGTCTCTGGGAAGAACAGATGCAGAAGATCTAGAAGACTGAGTGTTTGGTTCTTCATCAGATTGATCTCTCTGAAAGGAAGTGGAAATATGAGGTGGACGTCCTGATTCTCTTTCCCTTCAGCCCAGTCCAGAATGAACTTCTGCACAGAGACTGTTTTTCCAATGCCAGCGACTCCCTTTGTCAGCACACGTCTGATGGGTTTGTCTTGTGCAGGTAAAGCTTTAAAGATGTCGTTGCATTTGATCGGTGTGTCCTCTGTTGCTGTTCTCCTGGATTGTGTCTCAATCTGTCTCACCTCATGTTCATTACTGATCTCTCCACTTTCACTCTCTGTGATGTAGAGCTCTGTGTAGATCTCATTCAGCAGTGTTGGGTTTCTCTCACCTGATGTTCCTTCACGCAAACACTCAAACTTCTTCCTCAGGTTTGATCTGAATGTGTCGAGGACTTCAGGAAGTTTAGACTCATAGCTGTAAAATAACAGATAATTACAGTTAGAAAAGTGAAATAAGTAAATGTCTGAAGCAAATCAACTCATTTGTTTTTGTATCATAAGACACAGAACACATCTATAGACCACTTTGTAATATGTCAACTAAGGCTGTGAAGGGAACCGCATCACCGCATTACCGCAGTAAACCGCGGTGTTGAGGTCATTACCGTCTTCACTACATGTTTTTTGTATTGTATTGCACAGAAATGGGAACGTAATGCTGATTTTGTTCACTGTTGTTTTTTCCTGCGCCGCTAGAAGTAGAGAAGTTACGGTAGTTTGGATCCCTGGAATAAAAGGATGAGCAGTTTTAGTTCAGACGGGCGTGATTTGTGTTTTACATTGCTCTGAGTTCAGAGTAACCTAAAGTGAGTCAAAACATAATTTTGTCTGTCGTTCATCCGACGCTTTAGTATTTTATTTATTTATTTGCTGGTTAAAGTTACAGGAGTGCCTATGCGCCCAAAAAAGTCAATTGTCCCCCATTGGCCCCCCAACCAGAATGAGATTCTTTTAATTAAACATCTTTTTTATATTGGAATAATAGTAGCAATATGTATTAATTAAAATGTACATTATCGTAGCACTATGTAAAAAATAAACTAAACATGTATTATGTGTTATGAAGAATACGATCTAAACCCCTCCCCTCTCGTTTGGCGCCACTGTGCCTTTGGTGTGTGATATGAACTATAAACACAATCATTAATTGTTAATCATAAATGACTGTCTTCCGTCCTATGTTCATGGGCTTCTGGGGAAAAAACTGCTTCCCGCCCAAGCAAGAGGGACAGTCCACTAAACATATGGGGGATTCATTTTGAATGTGTGTCTGATTAATTTAAATTAAATGCTAGTTTTCAGTTCTTGTGATGTCTGCAGATAATGTTCGATAAAATACACAAACACGGGCATAAAAGACAAAAGAATAATGTAAATAGTGGGAGTTCGATTCTTATTGCGATGCTTCTCTTTTGTGGTTTTTGGATTGGATTCAATTTATTGTCATTACACATATACGAGTACAGTGTAACGAAATGGATTTAAGAAGAAAAATACAGCATAACATGAGGAATGTGGGGAGAAAAACAGATACACATAATACACCATAGACACGACTTGCAACAGGGGAAGTTAATCCAGCTCCAGCAAGCAGCCATCCGGTCCAGCAGCCATTACGGCGCCGTTCACAGACCCGCTTGTCAGGCTGGTGGTTCAAAGCGACGGAGGCGTGGGATCGGGTGAGGGCAATGGGTGAGGGCAATGTGTGTGTGTGTGTGTGCGCGTGTGTAATAGTTGTAACCGCCTCAGTTGAGTGCGGCATATGTGTGTGTGTGTGATGGTTTGTAATCAATCAGCAGGTGTCTGTAGAGTGAGGGAGGAACGCAAGAGCGTCTCACTGCAGTGCTCTTCACAGGGTTGATTTCCCAGCAGCAGTCTTGGCCGAGGCCAGTGCTGGTTCCGGGGAGCCGAGAAAGATTGCGATTGTTTATTGGGGGGCGAGTAAACCGCATTCCAATTCCGTGGCTACTCTCTTTGTCCATTTTGGTCTCCAATACCATCAGTTTTCCTTTGGAAAGCCGTGAGGTTCTCCATGATAGAAACCATATTGTGGTTAATAGTCTCAGTCTCAATGCTGACCGCTCTTCCCACAGCTTCAATCGATACGGGCAGCCTTGTGAGGCTTTGGACAGCTGTTCCCGTTTTATGAATTCTTCGATAACCCAGGGCAAAGCCTAATCCAATCAGCACAAGGCCTGTTATCATGGTTCCGAATAGGTAGATATCTTCGATGTCCTCCACGGAAAGAGCCGCCAGACACGCGATCCGCCATCTGTCCCACGCGTCCATCGTGTATCCAGCTGCGAACGTTCCGTCAGGGCAGTTAGGTTCCCCCGAACCCAAGATTCTCGTCGAGAAAATGGTGTCAATTGCGTTGGGAGACCAGTTGATCAGATCCATAATTTTTCAAGTTTGGAGAGCAGTGCAGAGAGAGTCTCTCAATAGATGAGACGAGACGAGACAGGAGACAAAGCAGGGAAAATAAGGGCAAGGACGGGGAGTGAAAAATGCGACCGCCTCCGTTGAGAGCCAAACGAGATTTTAGGCTATTAAATACAGTTGGAAAATTAGCAACGTTGAAAAAAATAAAAAAAATAAAAATACATTGAAAAATGTACCAGTCTTATGCTAAGGTCAAATTCATTAACATTAGTTGCCGTGAAATGTAAAAAAATTGTTGAAATTAGCATTACATTTTTTTAATTTTGATGCATTTGGCAGACGCTTTTATCCAAAGCGACTTACATTGCATTATCCTATACATTTGTTTTGAAGTATGTGCAATCCCCTGGGATCGGACCCATGACCTTGCGATGTTAACGCAATGCTCGTACCACTGAGCTACAGGAAAGCATTAGCCTACTTAATATATTTTTAACCAACGAATGAATTTACAAAGAACAACTGCTCCGAAGTTATAAAGGTAATACATTGATTATTGTTAATCATTTAATATAATGTTGGTATTTTTATACCTAATGTAAGTAATGTTAATGAATTCTGTGGCTCACTAGTTTTGAAACATTTTAATATGGTGATGTGCGCTGAGCATAAAACACGATTGTGTACAAACTTAAAATATTTAAACTAGCTTGCGATCTGAGTGAAGATTTAGGAACTTATTCAAATGATTTTTTACATTTTCTGTTTATTATAAATTCATTGCAGATGAAGTGAAGAAGCGTTAAATAAGACGTGACAATACGGTCTTCTCTGAGGTAACTAAACCCTGTGGTGACGCGGTTTTTATTCTTATGAAAAATACAAATATTCAAACAGCATTTTTAATTTTCTAATAGTTATTGCGGATCGAATATTCGAACATTCGTGCTCATCTCTAGTTAAGAGCTTCCCTGAAACCAGACAAAGTGAATATGTTGGTTTCCTCGCACGGAACATGAAGACATAAAATAATGCAGCACTAGATTCACTTAAGCGGCCCAGTAGTTGTACAACAGCCGAACACTTGTACAGACTGTAGGCTAGCCCGATGTTCCCTGTTCTTGTTGCACTTTGAACAGAGTTGTTTTAATAAATGTAGCCTAATTAATAGTTAAATAACATCACTGATCATTTGCTATTACAAACGACGAATTATTCAAAGTTTGCGTGCGTTTATATCCACTGACTGTTACGCCGTCGTTCTGTCTGCAGTTTCCTCGGGTTGTTAGTCTTGTAATCATTTATTTAACATTTTTGTGGATGTGTGGTTGGGTGCGAATCGATTAACCGAAAAACCGTCACAGCCCTAATGTCAACAAAACAACACTGGTCCAGAAGCACTTCCTGTTTCAGTGTTTTAAAACTAATCAATTGTTCACACAAAATACACCCAACAGAACATTCAGAAACTGAAATGAAACGTTAAACAAACATCTTTAAGAGTTTAACTATTTATGTGAAATAATGAAAACCTAAAAAGTTGAACCAGGAAGTGCTTCTGGACCAGTGCTGTTCTGTGGGGTTTATAAATGCCATTTATTTATTAATAATGTGTTTAAGAGAATTGTTCACACATAAATGATAAATCTCTGATAGTTTACTCTTCCTCGTGTCATCTTACATGTACATCACTTCAGTTAAACTTTCTTTAATCTTGTAATTTGATTGTTTTTATTTTTTAACACGGCACTAAAACACTGATGTAGGGACTTATAAAGTGACATATATGTTTATAACAATTCAGCTAAAGGAAAGAATAAACATTCTGGGATGACATGAGGGTGAGTAAGTTATGACAGCGTTTTTATTTCTGGACGAACTATTCCACTGAGTGATGCATGCTGGGAACTCTTTCATCTTGTGATTTACCTGAAAGCAGGACACATGTCTTCATTGAGGTCTTGTGGTTGATTCTCAAACTTCATCTTCTTACGGACGGGTTCTGTTACGAGGGGTCTGATCAGGACGAATGAAAAGCAAGAATCAGACACTTTGATATTAGTGATTTTTTCTCAATACTTTAATAACTCTACAGGTTTACACTGTTGTGAAAGTAACTTATGAATAAAGTCTAATTCTGATCTGTGTGTTAATAGACTTTAGGCCGAATGTCACATGCAGAAAGCGCTTCAGGTCTTTTCTATGTGTATAACTGAACTGAACACTGACACTGATCGTCCTCTTACTAACATCTGAATAATAAAAGAGAATAAAATGATAAAAACTTGTTTGGTTTGCTGATTATTTCAAAACTGAACACAGATATCACTGTTAGTTCATACTGCTGCTAACACTTCCTCTTACAACCTGTTTTCTGCTTTAGTCATGTGACACACATCAGTCATGTATGAGGGAATTCATGTTCATGCTCTTTCTATGTGAGCGTGTATAATAATGAAGGAAACAAATCATCACAAGAGCAATTTCTCTTTTGCCAAATAAATCAAATCAAATGTCAAAATATAAATAAACTAATATAGATGTTTAATACCTGACATCAGGCCGTGTATTTCCACTCTTAAAGTTTAATGGATGATTTATAGACCAGTCACTCTTCATAGACACACAGCTGAACTCTGGATCTGATCTCATCTGATCAACTGATCTATAACACACAACACATTACATCATTACTGTATTCCAACAAATAAAAGCATGCATTATATTTTCTATAATAAAATTGTCAATTTAAAGAAGTGTTTCCACAGACGTGTTATTATATTTCATCCTTTTAGGTGTCATTCTGAGTTTATAAATCACATTTATTGATGTCTCTCTATTTGTGAAAATCATTGATAATGAGGATAAAATGTACTACAAACAATCAGAAAAACAATTTCTGAACTCTTTGACAAAAAATAATAAATCAAATGTCAAAATATAAATAAACTAATATAGATGTTTTATACCTGACATCAGGCCGTGTATTTCCACTCTAAAATGTAATGGATGATTCATAGACCAGTCACTCTTCATAGACACACAGCTGAACTCTGGATCTGATCTCATCTGATCAACTGATCTATAACACACAACACATTACAATCATTACTGTATTCCAACAAATAAAAGCATGCGTTATATTTTCTATAATAAAATTGTCAATTTAAAGAAGTGTTTCCACAGACATCCTTTTAGGTGTCATTCTGAGTTTATAAATCACATTTATTGATGTCTCTCTATTTGTGAAAATCATTGATAATGAGGATAAAATGTACTACAAACAATACAATTTCTGAACTCTTTGACAAAAAATATAAATCAAATGTAATATAAATAAACTAATATAGATGTATTTACCTGACATCAGGCGTGTGTTTCCACTCATAAATGTAATGGATGATTCATAGACCAGTCACTCTTCATAGACACACAGCTGAACTCTGGATCTGATCTCATCTGATCAACTGATCTATAACACACAACACATTACAATCATTACTGTATTCCGACAAATAAAAGCATGTTATATTTTCAATAATAAAATTGTCAATTTAAAGAAGTGTTTCCACAGACGTGTTTATTATATTTCATCCTTTTAGGTGTCATTCTGAGTTTATAAATCACATTTATTGATGTCTCTCTATTTGTGAAAATCATTGATAATGAGGATAAAATGTACTACAAACAATCAGAAAAACAATTTCTGAACTCTTTGACAAAAAAAATAAATCAATGTCAAAATATAAATAAACTAATATAGATGTTTTATACCTGACATCAGGCCGTGTATTTCCACTCATAAAATGTAATGGATGATTCATAGACCAGTCACTCTTCATAGACACACAGCTGAACTCTGGATCTGATCTCATCTGATCAACTGATCTATAACACACAACACATTACAGTCATTACTGTATTCCAACAAATAAAAGCATGCGTTATATTTTCTATAATAAAATTTCAATTTAAGAAGTGTTTCCACAGACGTGTTTATTATATTTCATCCTTTAAGGTGTCATTCTGAGTTTATAAATCACATTTATTGATGTCTCTCTATTTGTGAAAATCATTGATAATGAGGATAAAATGTACTACAAACAATCAGAAAAACAATTTCTGAACTCTTTGACAAAAAATAATAAATCAAATGTCAAAATATAAATAAACTAATATAGATGTTTTATACCTGACATCAGGCCGTGTATTTCCACTCATAAAATGTAATGGATGATTCATAGACCAGTCACTCTTCATAGACACACAGCTGAACTCTGGATCTGATCTCATCTGATCAACTGATCTATAACACACAACACACACATTACTGTATTCCAACAAATAAAAGCATGCGTTATATTTTCAATAATAAAATTGTCAATTTAAAGAAGTGTTTCCACAGACGTGTTTATTATATTTCATCCTTTAGGTGTCATTCTGAGTTTATAAATCACATTTATTGATGTCTCTCTATTTGTGAAAATCATTGATAATGAGGATAAAATGTACTACAAACAATCAGAAAAACAATTTCTGAACTCTTTGACAAAAAATAATAAATCAAATGTCAAAATATAAATAAACTAATATAGATGTTTTATACCTGACATCAGGCCGTGTATTTCCACTCATAATGTAATGGATGATTCATAGACCAGTCACTCTTCATAGACACACAGCTGAACTCTGGATCTGATCTCATCTGATCAACTGATCTATAACACACAACACATTACAATCATTACTGTATTCCAACAAATAAAAGCATGCGTTATATTTTCTATAATAAAATTTCAATTTAAAGAAGTGTTTCCACAGACGTGTTTATTATATTTCATCCTTTAAGGTGTCATTCTGAGTTTATAAATCACATTTATTGATGTCTCTCTATTTGTGAAAATCATTGATAATGAGGATAAAATGTACTACAAACAATCAGAACAACAATTTCTGAACTCTTTGACAAAAATAATAAATCAAATGTCAAAATATAAATAAACTAATATAGATGTATTATACCTGACATCAGGCCGTGTATTTCCACTCATAAAATGTAATGGATGATTCATAGACCAGTCACTCTTCATGGACACACAGCTGAACTCTGGATCTGATCTCATCTGATCAACTGATCTATAACACACAACACATTACAGTCCATTACTGTATTCCAACAAATAAAAGCATGCGTTATATTTTCTATAATAAAATTTCAATTTAAAGAAGTGTTTCCACAGACGTGTTTATTATATTTCATCCTTTTAGGTGTCATTCTGAGTTTATAAATCACATTTATTGATGTCTCTCTATTTGTGAAAATCATTGATAATGAGGATAAAATGTACTACAAACAATCAGAACAACAATTTCTGAACTCTTTGACAAAAAATAATAAATCAAATGTCAAAATATAAATAAACTAATATAGATGTTTTATACCTGACATCAGGCCGTGTATTTCCACTCATAAAATGTAATGGATGATTCATAGACCAGTCACTCTTCATGACACACAGCTGAACTCTGGATCTGATCTCATCTGATCAACTGATCTATAACACACAACACATTACAGTTCATTACTGTATTCCAACAAATAAAAGCATGCGTTATATTTTCTATAATAAAATTTCAATTTAAAGAAGTGTTTCCACAGACGTGTTTATTATATTTCATCCTTTTAGGTGTCATTCTGAGTTTATAAATCACATTTATTGATGTCTCTCCATTTGTGAAAATCATTGATAATGAGGATAAAATGTACTACAAACAATCAGAACAACAATTTCTGAACTCTTTGACAAAAATAATAAATCAAATGTCAAAATATAAATAAACTAATATAGATGTATTATACCTGACATCAGGCCGTGTATTTCCACTCTTAAAGTTTAATGGATGACCCATAGACCAGTCACTCTTCATAGACACACAGCTGAACTCTGGATCTGATCTCATCTGATCAACTGATCTATAACACACAACACATTACAATCATTACTGTTCCCTCAACTCAACTTTATTTATATAACGCTTTTTACAATTTTCATTGTTACAAAGCAGCTGAACATGAGACATATTGAGTACAAGTAAATATATAAGGGCTATATGAAGTGCTGTTCTACCGTATTTGAAATTATACTTTCATAAGTTTATATGTGGTAATAACATTCAAATATGGTAGAACGCCTCTTCTTATACCACTGCTGTGTGTCGTATTGTACAGCATATGATAAATTGAACTATTTTCTTATTTTTCTCCTGTGAAACGCAGAAGTCACGCATGCATAGAGCCCATCACAGACATGAGACAGGTGAGGGAGCGTGAAGGATTGTGGGAAGTGAAGTCCATGGGAAAACGGGCAGAGGAAAACATCGGGAGACCGTGACACCTTTTAAATCCATTTTCTATTTTGTGTCGCTCATCAATCTTTTGCTGCACATCAGAACTATATTCTTTGGTTTTATCCATTGTGATGAATGATTAAAGGGGTTTTGCTTTGTGTTCCTAATATTTATTCTCCTGTGAAACAAGAAGTCTTGACTGGACAGCATCAAGTTTCTAGTCACCTCGGTGTGCTCAGAACATTTAATGGGAATATACTTGGGGATATTTTAAAACCAGGGATGCAAATTCATCGGGGTGAAAAAAGGTGACAATGATGCGAGACCCCCAAACGCCATATACAGTCGTGTAAGAAGTGTTTTCCCCTTCCTGATTTCGTTTTTTTTTTGCATGTTTGTCACACTCATAAACCCCCCTTCACCCCCCTTTTCAAAAATTCATCGGATCTACACGAATCACAATAATAACCCACTGAAAGGTGAAGGTTGGCATCCCTGTAAAAGACCCTGAGGTGGTTTCCCGTACAGGGTTTTAGACTAGTCCGAGACTAAAGTAAATTTTAGAGCTGTCTAACCAGAAACAACTTGCATTGACATATCCTAAAAAAACATGTGTGCCATCGTTTTGCCTCAAAATGCACACGTGGTGTTTTTTTGTATGCCATGTATGTAAAAACTACTTGAATGTCCTAATTTTACAAGGGCTATTCCTGAATTAAGATAATCCCTGTGCGGGAAACAACTCCCGTGTGTTAATAATTCACAATGTAATACTCCCACACTTAAAATTGTTTTACTTTAATGAAATGTTGGTATTTTGTGGATGTTTTAATAAAAGATAACAACGATAGACTGCGACTAAATGGTCGCATTTTGCAACAGTTTTTCCTGCCAATGCGACTGCCACTGTTCTCTTAATGGTCGCAGTGCGACTGCCAAACTGAACATTATATAATTTTTGCGTATTATAAGTTTAGTGGGCAGAAATGTTCTATTGCACAAATGGCACATTCTGTTACTCATTTTCGTCTCTCCTCCAACCATTCACGTAGACGTAATGCGCGGGTTTAAGAGGCGCATTTAATGCTACGATGAAGCGGATCAAGGACTGACAGAGCAGACGAGTGAAGCGCTCAATCTTGCAACTCAAATATGTGTCGCGGCCTGCAGAATACAAGAATTTCCCCAACTGAGGTACAAAACAGCAAAGATAATGAAATGTGTTGAGTGTATTGTCTGCATGTGAAGCTACTGCAGGAAACGTGTTTAAAGGTCCAGTCAGTCATTTCTAGAGGCAAGGTTGCGAATTGCAACCAACCGCTCACTCCATCCCTCCCCCTCCCTTTCGAAACACTACGACAGCTGACAGAACATGGCCAATTACATGCAAGGGGACCGGCAGTGTATGTAGATAAAAATAGCTCATTCGAATAGTGTGTTCAGACCAAACGCGACTTGCGTGAATGAATCGCACTATTCGCGCGTAGTTGGACGCTTGAACATTTTGAGTTTACTCGCTTCATTAGCTCGCGTCATGTGAAATTCGCGCAAATTTGCATAATGGGCGTGGCTCCAGCCAGGCGGCTCCAGTCTCGTTACAAAATGACTAATGACATGGATTTTGTTGAGAGGGTAGCTGCACTTTATGTGTTATGGAAAGCTGAAAAACTATTTTTTTTTATAAATAAAAGTAAGAACCAGAATCATACAGCTCCGGGTGTCCACAAACAGCGACGATTATTTTGTCCTCCATTTTGTCCTCCTGTTTCGGATTTCTGCCTCCGCTCGCTGTTAAGTCGTTGTCTAATCACTCACTACTAGAGCAAGCTCCTGATTGGTTAACGCGGCGCGAAAGTTAATATTCTTTCGCTGCCTCATTCGCGCCGCAAGTAGGTCTATCGCGTCTTTGCATTGACTTAACATGTAAATCACTCGCGCTTAACGCTTCATTCGCGTTTGGTCTGAACACACTATAAGGTTATAAAAACTAAGGCTGTCAAAAGATTAATCGCGATTAATCGCATCCGGAATAAAAGTTTTGTTTACATAATACATATCTGTGTGCAGTGCATAATAATTTTGTATTTAAATAACACATACACATCCATGCATATATTTAAGAAAAATAAAAAAAAAAAAATATTTATATATAATTTCAATTGTTGGAATGTAAATACTTCCTAAACATGTATACATGTGTATGTGTTTGTATTTATAAAAACATAATTAATATGCACAGTACACAGACATATATTATGTAAACACAAACTTTTATTCTGGATGCGATTAATCTTTTGAAAGCCCTAATAAAAACATAACGCTTCAGAGGTGTATAAAGAGCTTACACAATAAAGACATAGCGATGTATATTATATATGGTTTATTAAGGAATTGTTTGTAAATCTGCACACAATAAAAGTATTTTAATATAAAAGTAAAAAAAGGTAAATTCCTCCTTTCTGGGTTTTCTTTCTCGGACGGGATCCTGTATAAACACAGCTCAGGCCTTTCCTCAACAGTTGGTGAATTTATTGCACAACAACTATATGTTATTTAAGCTAAAACGATAGAAATCACCAACTTTTAACTCTCAGACATTAAGGGGAGATTCCATTTCCCATCCCGCTGATGTTCCGCCAAACGCGCTGCGACACCACACGAAACTATAAAAAACGAACAATAAAGCCTTAAACTAACTAACCCATAACTAACTAACAGTAAATCCGGGAACTAAAGTACAATGTTTTAGTCATAGTCTGCATTTTGTGCTAACGCTAGCTGAAGACTGTAGCTGTAGCTCAACATACTCTATAGCCTTGCCAAGATAAACGCCTGAATAACAGTTTTTAAACCAATAAAAGATGATGCACTCGACACTTACCCCGATTAAAATGTCACTTGATATTCAAAAGATCCCGTCAGAGTTAAAAAGCGACTTTACACGTTATAATAAGACACTTTAATACTCGAGAACATTTGATCTGTTTTAAAGACGTTTGTAAAATGGCCGCCGGAAGAGTCACGTGATGTTCTGCGCTCACTGTTTCACTTTCGTTTTTGTTAAAACAAATAAAAATGTTTAAAAACCGTCAACTTCTCTTAAACCAACCCCGCCAAAATAAAGCTGTGACAAAACCATATGATTGAAATATATTGTATGTATGTGTATGCATTATATTGATAGGGCTACTGTTTCTTAAATACGAAAAGGTCGTTTGAGGAGTTAATCTGGTGGGTTCTGGACCTTTTCAATGATGTGTATAATTATAAAGTGTCTTATTTAATCGTCTCTTGATATTAAAGCAGTCAGAGTTCATCACATCTGACACACCCAGCAAACAATAAGAATAAAAGAGTCTAATAACCGTCCAAACAGCCCTGACGTCTAGTGTAAAACAAGTCCATCAGTGAAAATCTATTAGACATCTAACCAACCAGGAACAGACCAGTAGATATAAATTAGTTCTGTCTGTGGAGCAGTTTGGCAGCAACTGCAGGTCAACCTAAAGTAAAGAATGATTGAGAGGTGCAGAATCTTTTCACGGATCCGTTCTAGTTTTTGGAGCTGAAGAGCTAAAGCTGCTGCTGCATGAACGACAGATACTTCTACTGATCAGGCATCACAATAAACACTCACAGCTTCATCCCATATCAATGTTTCTTTGCAGAAATAAGACAATTTGAAAATTGTATTTGTAAATTATAAAGGTTTATAATAAATGAATCAAATAACTAGTTTAAAGCAGGTTTAAGAGCGTCTTTCACATGTGTTTGCATTAGCCACAGTACGATGGATTCAGGAAACATGCAGAAGCTATTACAAGCAGATGTTGGTTTGAGTTTGTATCTGTTTTGAGATACAAACATCACAATGAGAGAATCAGAAATCTGAGAGGAAATATTTAACGTTTGTAATCTATATTTGTTTTGACCATCAATTAAAATGAACATGATGTTATTTTTGAAGCATTTCTAACAACTGTAGTGTCAGAAGTATTTTGTGTTTTCCTTATTTTATTAATTGTTATATACACTGTAAAAACAACTAGTAGGACTTCCTATTTTGTGTCTAAAAAATTAAGTAAATCCTAAAAGTGTTTTTTATGTGTATTTTGCTGATTTGTTACAGAATAAATGTTTACATTTCTTTCTATTCTATGACACATTTATTACTGCTGTTTAATCTAATGTTGGATGTTGTTGTATTGTCTTCACAAGTAGATATGAGTCTCCAATGATCTCCTCCTCAAAGTTCTTCATAACTTCATGAGACAAGATGTCAGTGATAATCTCGCACGGTCTATACTGGTATAATAATATCTGAGCATCAAAACACAATTAAGATTATTCAAGAACTCTTCTCTTTCTCATCACTTCATCTCCTGTCTGCTGTTCTTTTGCTACATCTCTGCTTCTGCCTCGGGGTTGATCTGAAGTGTTAAAGGGATACTCCACCCAAAAATGAAAATTCTGTCATGAATTACTCAACCTCTAGTTGTAACAGTTCTGAAGCACCATTTGACTGCCATAGTAGGAAACATTGAAATGGTGGTCATAAGTGCCCCCGAACTGTTTGTTTTCCAACATTCCTCAAAATATCTTCTTTTCTGTTCAACAGAACCAAAAGATTACAAAAAAATGTTCCCTACTATGGCAGTCAATGGTGCTTCAGAACTGCTGGTAGCTAACATTATTCCAAAATATCTCTCTTTGTGTTCAACCGAACAAAGAAATGTATACATGTTTGGAACAAGTAGAGGGCGAGTAATTCATGACAGTTTTGGGTGGAGTATCCCTTTAACTCACAACAGAGAATTATCTTTGAGTACCAGGTCATTTCCTGACAAACACAGATCTAATGAGACTCTTGGATCTGAAAGATCTACATTCATGTCATAGCCAAAGTTGAATCTATCAACTGTAAATGAAGTAGAATTATAAAATAAACTGTACTGACTTGAGTGGAAATGATCATTATTTGTTGATATTGCAGTACTCTGATGTCTAATGCTGGATTTAATGAGGATCAGTTTATAGCTTCATAATATTTCAGATGACTCAGAGGTACAGATGTGTCTTGTGTGAGGGGTTTGATCTCCGAGCTGACTCCAGAACAGCACGACCTTTGTGAAATGTTATGTATCCCCGAAAAAAACTTCTTAAGACAGTTCTTAAAATTGTTCTCAAGATTGATCTTTGGAAAAAAATGATGAAGAATCCAAATTCTCCAAACAAAAGCTCATCAATATCAATTAAAACGAAGACAGCCTCACGGATGTCTTAAATCTCAAAAGGTAAGATGTTTAATACATCTATTTGGTTGTTTCACATGTGACGCGTATTGCATTCAGCCAGAATCATAATTTTGACGTTTACTTATTAAAACTATTACTATTAAAAACAGAGTGCTTTTTACATTATTCTTTAATAAAGTCCCATATAGCAAACTGACAGTGATTCAATGTCGATTATTGGTTAGAAAGGTCAGTATCGGTCGTCAATCAAATTTCAATGTTGAATCAATGTTTACTATTTGGTCGGTACATCGGAACGTTTTACGTCGTAAATAAAACATTGATTCAATATTGAAATGTGGTTATCAACAAATGTAAAACACGTAGGAGCATGCGCAGACGTCACTTTCACTTGTGTGCAGGAGAGAGAGAGCATACGTTCGTGAAGTTCAGGTGTTTGTTTGTTCACTGCATTTGGGTGATAAATGTTATAAAACCGGTGGATATATCGCTGGATTTGGAGATGGTTTGAAACTGAGCCGTCCCAGCGCTTAAAGATGCCGGACATGAACCGCATGCGGTGAGTGAAACTGATGTCTGTGTTTTGTTGACATGGGTGCGCATGTGCTTTAGTTCAGTCTACCCCTCCCCCCCACACGCGTCGTATGTTTTCGGAAACAGTCGTAAAGCTGTATCTATCTTTTATAAATTTGATCAAACTAAATACTCTTCGAAGAAACAAAGTATGCAATACCACTCTATAGGTACTCAAGACTAATATGAGATTTGAAGAAACCCTGTCTGTTACGCCCGCTTTAAGCATTCATTAATTCAACTAGTCATATAAAACATAGACGTTTAACTGCATTTATAAATCAATCATAATCCATGACATTGTGGAGGCAAAGAACCAGCTGATGCAAAACATCTTGTTTGATACTGTAATGCCAAGGTCTATCAGGATACTCAGTTTGATTGGAAAATTGTTACTTTTCTTGTCAACCCATGTGCATTTTGGCCATTAACAACACTCTTTCATATCAACTGAGCGCGAGCAGTATAACAAGTGTACACTCGAAACTAGTGGTGAAACAGATGATCTGTGATCCTTACAGATCGTGCTCTACGGTTAGTGACCCGCGGATTAACTGTAAGTTTATTCATCATAGAGTAAAAGAGAGTTTTAGTGCGCTCACACTCTCTCCAGTATCTGGACGAGTACAACATTCTTGCGTATAACTGCTGCGTAAAGCTGCAATGTTGTGCTGAGTCAAACGCAAGTGACGCAATCCACACGCAAACTTCAACAATTTTGACGCGCCGCCCAGTCGTGATTCAGTAACACATTTAAGACGAATGAAAGTCGGTCAGATACTTACTTCAGGATTCACCTCATAACACCTGTCACATGTATAATCTGATCTCTAGAGATCCAGTTGTCAGCTGTTTACTCTGATTGCACGATACAAATTGACACTGATCTTAATTCTAATTTCAGTTAAGCCTTGAAATGTTAAAGTTCTTTATTAAGTTGTTCGTGTAACAAAAAAGTTACATAATTGTTAATATTTTGAAAATAAATGTTATTTGAATTTGTTTCATTTTTTAATTTTGTTCAAAATATCAAGATGTGTATCGTATCGTGAGCATCGAGATATGTGTCGAATCGTGAGCTGAGTGTATCGTTACACCCCTATAGCCCTATTTACACTTACATGAGCCCAAACTGAAAACAAGAACTGGACATGGAAACTGTTTACCGTTTTATAAAATCAGTTTTTACAGAAAGTAACGTGACCTGCTTCCTGGAGAGAAGTCTTCATCTGTGGGTGTTTGTGTTTCGTTCATGATGGAGCTGCATTGATGAATCTGATCAATCTGATCTCCACAACTGACACTGAATGAAAGCGACATTCAGACTTCAAACAAACTCCAAATCAAATCGAATAAACAACCAATATAATACAGATTAATGAAGCCTGAGTGTTAAAGAACAACTGCAAATCAACTACATTCACACTATTATTCACATTAACGCAATACTATATTTAAAATACAAAGTAACTACCAAATATCAAAGAATAAATCGGTCCTTCATAAATACCACAAATAAGGAAGTGAAAAGCGTCTCGAGACACCTGAACACATCTGACGAGAATCTTTACATGAGAGTCTTTACATCAAATAAATACATGAAAATACCTCTATATGCTTTTAAAACTCTTACATTAAACACTCCACAATGTAATATTTGAGTAATAATAATCGTCGAGTTTACCTGTTTAAAATGGCGGAAGATAATCGCTAAACATTTTCTTTCACTTTCCCCTCAGCTGCAGTCAGGTGTGTGTACCGGAGTCTCCTCAGTGTTTGAACCAATCAGAAGCAGCGGACTCAAGACGTCACAGGGCGTCACCTTCCGGTACAACAACTGAAAGCGTCTGAGGGAAAATGTTCTTGTTATGATTCACTTGTACAAAATGATTGAAAATCCAAATCCTAATAACACACGAGAGGCTTTTGTGTTGTGTGTTTAAACAGAGCCGAGTCCTCTGAGCATCTTAAAGATGATTTATATTCACATAATAAACTCTTCAGAAGTGATGAACACAAACAAATGTGAACCAGAAATGTGAATTTTGATGCTGGAAGACTCAGATGTTCAGGTTATAAAAGTAGAACTACATTTAACTGGACATGAGATCTTATAAAATGTGTTTGTGTAGTGACGCTCTAAAACAACAACAACAGGCAAACACATCAGTCTGATGTCTGTAGTGACGGAGCTTTGTGTGATTTATCAGACACATGAACACATCTGAACACCACCTGTAAACCTCCTACATAAAACATGTATATATAGATAAATATATCCTAGTGACTAAAGCTGTAAAGATGACAAGAAGCTTCCTAAAAGAACACTGAAGCCCATCATGACTTTTATTTTGTATTATAATCATAAACAGAAGCTCTGTGTGGGTATCAGACTGTAATGTATATTTTTCAGTATTTATTGATGATTAAATCAGACACACTATAGGTTGTATTTCTACACATTAAACTTGCAGTTAATCCTTCACATCAAATCCTCTTCATGTGTTTTACAGTGTGTGTTTATCTGCTTGTTCTGCATTTAAAGGTGAAAACTCATCTGAAAAAACACAGACTGAACAATTCTTCAGGTTTTGTGTTGATGTGAAGGTCTGTTGAGTCTTCAGCTGTTAGTAAAGTGACTGTCAGTCACACAGGACACATGCAGAGGTGTGAGAGACGAGGAGTGTTGAATGATGTTCATACAGAAGATCTGACACACATACAGAGAATCACTGAAGCTTCACTCACATGTGCAGATTAAACTCACACATCAATGATTTATTCTTCTGAAAATACACTTTAAAGCAGATTCAGATCTATCGAGTGATTCATGTCTGGTTGAACTGAAGACATGCTTTACAATAAGACTACACAATCACAACACACACAAACCTGTTCAGAGTCATTTCTTTAAAGGGATAGTTCAACTGGACATGAACATTCTGTCATCATTTACTCATCCTAATGTCATGCCAAACCTGTGGGAGTTTCTTTCTTCTTCAGAACACAGAAGAAGATATTTTGAAGAACGTTGATCATCAAACAACATTGAATTCCATTAAAAACCATTGTGACATTTCTCAAAATATCTTCTAGTGTTCCACTGAAGAAAGACTCACATACAGGTTAACAAACACATGAGAGAGAATCAATGATGACAGAATTCAGATTTTTGGCTGAACTGTGACCATGTGAACAGAAATATACTGAGAACTTTAATATATGTGCATTAACACTACAGTAGTCTTATTCTAAAGACAGTTGTTTCTCTTTATATTCAACTAAAATCTGACTTTGATCTATTTCTATAATATCTGATGTGTTCAACAGAAACTCACTAGAACTCTGCTGCCATCTAGCGGACATTTGTGTTATTACAGCAGTGATTCTCACTCTTATAACATTCAGTTCCTCCACAACTCCATTAATAAGCTCAAGTTCTCATTCATCAGCTAAAGTTGTTTACCAAAGACAAATAACCAGTGATGGACAAATTAAACATGCAGTTAAAGTGAAAAAGTTGCTTCTGGTTTTTACTAAAGTTCTAAAAGAAGCTGATTCATGAAGTGTGTTTATTTGTTATGTTTACTGTAATTAAGCAGGAATAGAGACGAAAAGGCTCGAGGTCAGTCTGGTAATACAGTGCGTGCATAATTATTAGGTACATTCATTTCTGATCATATTTTTTTCCAGAAACATTTGACCAATTCCTAACCACATCAGTCTTTAATATACACAGAAAAGTAAAACAAATGTTAAGCTCACACAGTAATATACATTTTATTTCCATCTGGATGCCGTTTGGCACGTGACAGTCATAGCAAAAAACGATTTGATGAAATGTTGGATGCACAGACGTGTCATTCCTCGCACTGCATAGGGACAGGTGCTCAACTACAAAAGTGCTTCATTTTATTTCCTTCTGCGGAACAAATGTGCATTCAACTTTATTGGCGCTGCGCAGAGCGCGTGCTTTCGATTGCGCTGTACTTTGACGTCATACTTCAGTCTGCGCAGATCTGCATAATAATTGCATGTCGAACTCACCTGCGTTCAAGCTGCGCAAAGGCGGCGCTGTAGCACCTCGTGTATTTCTCAGCGTTGGTTGAATGGACCAATTACGGTTGCTTGCGTTTCTGGAAACGTTTTATACATATCGAAGGGCCAGATCTCTCTACGTGTGTCCCGTTTAAATAAGATACAAAACACGGTGTATGATTTAAACGCGAATAAGTTGTTTAGTTTGTTGGGTCGCCGAGCGCCCCCTGCAGGGAGAAACACGCGTTCAAAGGCAGTTCTTAGGAAAATCCCCCAAATAGACCGATGGTCTGAACACCGACCCAAGTCCGGTGTGGTGATGCTTTACATGCGTCACTCTGGACTGAGCGAGTCCGGGTCCCGCGGCTCCGATTGGCTGACTTCAGTCCTCTCACATGACTCGAGGCGGCCGTAAACACAGCGGTCATGTGACACGAGGCGGAGAGGAAGCGACAATCACGGCGATCATGTCGGAACGGACGCCGCTGCTGCATTACCGGCTCTCCGCCAGCGTCAATGAATCCGAGCGCCGCGAGACCGTCACCGCGGGAGATGAGCGCGAGCACCGGAGCCCGGCGACCGTCCGGCGGAAAACCGCCGTTAAACAGCCGCCGAAACTCAACACGTTCTTCGGCGTGGTGATCCCGACACTGCTGTCAATGTTCAGTGTGGTCGTGTTCCTGAGAATAGGTGTGTGTCGGCTTGTAGAGAACAATACACTAGTGTTAATGTGTAATGTTGTCGTGTTCCTGAGCTAGATAGGTGTGTGTGTGTGTGTGTGTGTGCGTGTGTGTGCGCGCGCGTGTGTGTGTGTGTGTGTGTGTGTGTGTGTGTGTGTGTGTGTGTGTGTGTGTGTGTGTGAGAGAGAGAGAGAATAATACATTACTGTCAGTGTTCAATCTCCCTCTCTCATAGAATGAATTAACATGCCATCATCATGTGATCGTGGTCATTTTATCGGTCTTGACATGACATTAACAGATCATGAGTCAACCTGTCTTTCAGAGTTATTGCTTTGCCCACTGTTCTGAGATCAGACATCTGTGACATTTATAAAGTTGATCATTAACACACAGTTGAGTGTGTGGCTATGATATTTGAATATGGTTATTTGAATATGGAGACAGTACATGTGTATTATCATTTGTGACATCACTGTACCGTGATAACGGACACACACACACACACACACACACACACACACACACACACACACTAGTGGGAACTACTGTTGTGTGTTTTCTTTCGTTGGCACATGGAGTTGATTTTCAAGTTATCCTGCTCGCATGACACACACACACACACACACATTGTATTTTCATATTTAACTTTATTTGCGCGTTTTCTTTGTGTGTGTGTTTTAAGCTTTTTAGCTCCATGAAAGCCAACTTGGGTAAGCAAGCATTGTGTTTATCTTGATTCATGTGTCATGAAGTGATGGGCATGTTAAACACACACACACACTCTCACACACACACACACACACTCACACACACACAGATGTTGCATGTGAGATCGTGCTTAAACCAAAAGCGTGTGAAATATAATGTGAATATTTCTCTTACTGCTTGTAAGGCGGCGCTGTGTTGTGTTTGAGATGTGTTTGATGTGGCTCTCTAACCCCACATATTACCAAAAATATGACTCATTTTGTACAGTTTTATTGTCAAGAAGCAAGATGGAATTTCTTATTGGACCCCATCGTCTTCTATTGTATGAAGACAAAACCACTGAGACGTTTCTCAAAGTATCTCCCTTCGTGTTCCACTAAAGAAAGACATTTAGTCATTCAGCAAACGCTTTTATCCAAACAACACATGAGGAGAATAAACGATGAGAGAATTTAGATTGTTGGCTGTACTGTCTCTTTAAGATGCTGAACTCGCTTTAAAACGCAACTACTCTCACATTATTCTACTGCTGCCATACAAACACAGATATTTCCTTTTGGAAACGATCAGTTCTGCTTTTCTCACAGTTGTGTTTGTAGATGCGCATGCAGAAGTGTGTGTGGTGTGTAACAGGTGCTGTGTTTGTGTTACAGGTTTTGTTGTGGGTCAGTGTGGTCTGTATCAGACTATATTGATGCTGCTGGTGGCGTATTTCATCATCAGTATGACGGTTCTGTCTGTGTGCGCCATCTCTACTAATGGAGCGCTGGACGCTGGAGGAGCGTACTGTATCCTCACGCACGCACACACACACACACACACACACACACACACACACACACACACACACAATCTTTGTGAAGTATACATATGAAACTTCAGATAAGAATCTATTGCTTGGTTATAGTTTTCAAACAAACCGTTCCCTGTTTCATTTCCTTAGCTGTGTGTGTGTCTCCTATGTTGTGTGTGTCTCTGCTGTTGTTGTGTGTGTGCAGATATGATCAGTCGTGCTTTGGGTCCAGAGTTTGGTGGCAGTATCGGGATTATGTTTTTTCTGGCTAATGTGTGCGGCAGCGCCCTCTTTGTGCTGGGGCTGGTGGAGGCCATTCTTGCCACCTTCGGAGCTCCTGAAGGTACAGTGACTGTGTGGCCGTTTGTGTAAAGAAATAATAGTTTAAATACATTTCAACCCCAGTTAGGTTCATATATTATTTGTATACTTTCTGTTCAGTGAGCATCATTGGGATTAGGGTGATTTACTTACTTAGGGGATTATGCGGGTGACTCACTTACATTTGTTTAAGTCTAGAGTACGTTTACACGATGAAAAGCAGGAACGTTTCTTCCCTTGCATTGTTGAGAAGTTCACGTGCACATGACAGCGTAATCAAAATGATCGGCATTCGGGAAAACGAATAAAACCGCTGTATTATGCATGCCAGGCCATTGGATGGCGCTGTTGCACTGTAAAGAAAGACGATGTGCCTGCGCACTTACGCATACACTGTTTTAAGCTAAAAGCGCTTTTAAAGTCCCAGTGAAATTAAAAATGACAAATTCCTATTTTTCATGAAATATTGCAGCGTTTTTAGTAAATAGTTGATCAATGTGGGTCTTTCTCTTTTTTTTATTTTTGTGCCCTCATAATCTTCAGTTAAAATCTGAAAAAGCTCTTCCGTCCTGGAGTGTCTATCCATTTCAAATGACGTAAATTAGACAGCTTGGGCGGAGCATCCGTTAACTCCTCCCCTTCAACTGTCAGTCTGCTGTCAGTTCCATTTCAAAATGCAGCAGCTGTTTTACACATCCAATCCATTCGCAGTGAAAAACGCAAGCCACGCCCACTAATTTTCTCATTCGACATTCATTTTCGCTCGGACATGCCTCAGAATACAGAAGTAAAAACGATCGCAACTTCCGGTTCACGGGGACTTTAACACACTTTGTCGGGTGTGTGTGTGTTTATAGTTTGACGTCATTGTTTTTGGAGTTCAGAGTTTACACGGAGACGATAACGCTGTCGTTTTGAGACCCGTTTTCGAAAGTTTAACGTTGATTGTGTTTAACAGGACAACTGTGTTTGTGTGTCTGATCTCCGTCCGTCTCTCTCGCTCAGATGGATCGTCTGCCGTCTCCCGGTACGCCGTGTTGCCAGGGGGTTATTGGTGGTCCTTGCTTTACGGCACAGTGATTTTACTGCTGTGTTTGTTCGTGTGTCTGATCGGAGCCGATATCTACGCTAAAGCTACCTTCATCATCTTCCTCATCGTCATTGCGGCGTTGGGCATCATTTTCATCAGTTTCTTCGCCGTCAAGCCTCACGTCATCGACCTGCCCAACCGGAACTCGTCCTTGGGTCCGACGGAAGCCAACTTCACCGGCTTCAAATTAGACACGCTGATGGCAAACCTGCAGGGTAAGTGACAGGCCGAGTGTGTGACGGACAGCGTCCTGCGTTTACTTCCTGTGACTGGTTTGAGTTCTTCATCTGTGTGTGTGTGTGTGTGTTTAGCGGACTACACAGTGGACTACACTACAAATGTGATGATGACATTTGCGACCGTGTTCGCCGTGATGTTTAACGGATGTACCGGGATCATGGCTGGATCCAACATGTCTGGTGAGTTCTCTGTTTTTTTGCTGTTTTTGTGTTGATTTACTCTGCTGGTGTATGTGTGTGTTCGAGCTGATTGTTGGGATTAAATCTAATGAAGTGTGTGTGTGTGTCAGGTGATCTGAAGAACCCGAGCTACTCCATTCCTCGCGGCACCATCACAGCCGTCATCTTCACCTTCATCATCTACAACCTGCTGAGTTTACTGATCTCCTGCACCTGTGGCCGGTAACACACACACACTTTTACATTTAGACATTTACAAAAAAGAGGAAAAAAAACACAATCACACACACACACAAAAAGACACAAGTGTTTGTTTGACTTTAATAGTGAGTTTTATTTTCATAGACTTTCATAGATTTTATGATTTTCTCTATTATTACAGATAATCGTTGTATTTATTGCAGTAGGGTTAAAGGAGTATAGGACTTTAGATAAATCTGTGGTGTCTCCGTGAGAAAGTCAAAGACGACAGTGGCAATAAACCAAAACCACAAAGATGAGGAAGTGGAGAAAAGATGTTGGGAAAAAACAAACTCAACCCAGTTCTCCTCTGGCACATTAAAGGAAGTGTCCAAACAAAAATTAAAATTCTGTCATTACTTATTTCCTTCTCATGTGGTTATGTGAGTCTTTCTTCAGGGGAACACCAAAGAAGATATTTTGAGAAATGTCTCAGTGGTTTTGTGTTCATACAATGGAAGTCAGTGGCGTTCAGTGTTGTTCGATGATCAACATTCTTCAAAATATCTTCTGTTGTGTTCTGAAGAAGAAAAGAAGTAATAATAAATGATGAAAGAGGTTTAATTTATGGCCGAAATGTATACTGTTTGAGATGTCTGTGACTACACTCATGTGAGCCTTTCAACACATGCACCTCACATGACATGACTGTGGAGAGCGACCGCATGTGTGTTTGTGTGTGGGTCTGTGTGTGTATGCACTGACATTTTTTACCACACTCATATGAGCATTTCAACACATGCACCTCACATGACCTGACTGTGTAGAGAGACCGCATTCGTGTGTGTGTGTGTGTGTGTGCGTGCGTGCGTGCGTGCGTGCGTGTGCTTAAAGTTCATCCAAAACTGAATATTCTGTCATCCAGAGGGTCCACAGATTCTCATTTTTGTGTGACGTGTCCCTTTAAGAGTCACGTGGGTCGAGCACATTAGCTCATCCTTCACATGTTTTTTCTTTTGATAGTTTTCTGTAAACAGTGATGTGTGTGTGTGGTGACTTCACTGAAACAAAAGTGAAATAAATAAATTCACGTGAATCAGTTAGCGGTCATGTGTCCTCCTTGAACCTCCTGATCTTTATAACTGAACGCGGTCTCTCCGTCCCAGAGCGTTTCTCTACGTTTGCTGTTGTGAAGTCTGACTTTCTGAATGAGATGTGCAGCGTTGTGTAATAATAGTGAACACTAACAATGGGTTTGATTGTTTTGAATCAGTCATTGCAGATTTCAGGATTACTCTTGTATCTCATTCTGGTGCATTACATGACAGACGCTTTTATCCAAATTGACCTTCAGTTCATTCAAGCAGTTCATTTGATCGGTTTGCGTGATTCCTGCCAATCAAACCCGTGACATTTGTGCTGATAATACAGCATTGATTTAAAATGATCATTTAGATTAATAGATAGTCTGTCTTACGTCTGTTAAACATTGTTTCTGTATAGGATAAAAAGCACAGGTGGTGCTGTAATGATATCAGTAATAAACACTGAACAATAAATAAACAACTGCGTTTAAGAAGCCTTTAGTGACAGAAATTGAGGTGATTTTGTTTCTGCACTTTAGTATAAAATAAGATAGAGGAGGATTGAGTTGTTACGGCACATAATGTCCTTGTGAAATGATAACGTGTGATGTGAGAATGACAGTGTTTTGTGTAAATGTCATATAGAGCCGTGTGCAGGAGAGAGAGAGAGATAAATAGAGAATGCATAGATGGAGTGATAGAGACGCAGCGGTGAGGTGTGTTAGTGATGGAGTGATGTCAGCGGGCTTGTTACTTATTGATTTTTTTTAATGATCCCGCTGGAGTGCTCCCGCAGGAGCACTTAACCGGAGAAACATCTCTCACGCCGTCTCATTTCCCCTCAGCGCTCGCCGGACAGCTGTATTCTGTATTCTGAATGTTTCCACCGCTGGAAGCTTTAAAGATGTCACCTGATGACCAGCGATCACAATGAGAAGTCTTTACAGTAATGACGCAAAGTCCAGTTTGTGTAGTGAAAAGCTGTTGCGTGTTTTAAGGCCATCACATGATTATCTTACATAGTTCTCGGCCTTAATATGCATAAATCAACACTTTGACTTATGCAAACCAAAATGAGCAGGTAGACACTGGTCTCAGGACTGGCAGAATCATTGCTCACTTGTGACATAACACATGTTGTAGTTTACACGTGGCCTCCCACAGTCTAAGCACACGCACCACTCTTCTAAACAATGGTGAGCAGAGAAATATGTCAAACTCTTCTAAATATCCAAGATAAGTGAACATTAATCACTAACAAGTCTTTAACTTTACTGAAAAACACATCAAATCACATTTTTTTATTTACTGTCCTAATGCAGTCAAATGCAAAGCATGCTGGGATTTGGAAATCCTTCTTGACCAATTGTGTCTCTCTTATTGTCTGTGTGTTTTTCTCTCTCTGTCTCTCTGTTGCAAGGTTTTTTAATAGTTTTGTTTGTTTGCAGCTGTCAGTATTTAGATTATTTTGGTTTGTGCCACCAAAATTAATATCCAATAAAAACCACACACACACACGCACGCACGCACACACACACACACACACACAGGCAGGTGGATGCTCGCATGGATGGACAACTGACATTTTCCATTTTCAGTGAAATAATTGCGTGTTCAGATCTGTGGTTGGTCTGTATAATAGTTAATAGAGCTGAGATGATGCTATTAAATCCCTCAGCCTGAAGAATGTGTGACACGTGTTTCAACCAGAGAGAGAGACAACGATGATAAAGATAGAAAAATACATTTGTCTTTATTGTTCAGAAATAAACATTATTGCAGAATATCATTTCCTTTTAGTTTTCCAGATTTTATATGATCTGTCTCTCACTCTCTGTCTCTCACTCTCTGTCTCTCTCTCTCTCTCTCGTCTCTCACTCTCTGTCTCTCACTCTCTGTCTCTCACTCTGTCTCTCTCTCTGTCTCTCACTCTCTGTCTCTCACTCTCTCTCTGTCTCTCACTCTGTCTCTCACTCTCTCTCTCTCTCTCTCTGTCTCTCTCTCTCTCTCTCACTCTCTGTCTCTCTCTCTCTCTCTCACTCTCTCACTCTTCTCTCTCACTCTCTGTCTCTCTCTGTGTCTGTCAGAGTTCTTTTGCAGAAAGATTATAGTTTTCTCCGAGATATAAACGTCTGGGGTCCTCTCGTGACCATCGGTGTTTATTCCTCCACGCTGTCGGCTGCTATGAGCAATCTGATTGGTGCGTCCCGCATTCTGTACGCTCTGGCCCGGGACGATCTGTTCGGTGAGTGACCCCCACAAAACACCCACAAATTATTGTAAAACACATTAATATTTACAGTAAGCCTGAGCCCTGTTGCGTTTATAATGCCGTATCATTTTATTACACCTGTCAGGAACATAAACCAATCATATTTCACCTTTAACTATAATCATTTATCATAAAACTAATGTAAGAAAGCAAAACATCTTCATGATCCTGAAGCCAGGTTTCATCAGGAGAATCAATCACTCTTACATCCACAACAATATCCATCCATCATATGATCAATTTTTAACACGCACATCACCTGTCTGTGTGTCAGGACGAGCTCTGTCTCCAGCTAAACGCACATCAGGCAGTGGGAATCCCTGGTCGTCTGTCCTCATCTCTTGGTTTCTTGTGCAGGTGAGAGTTTATTTCTCATCATCAGCTGTCATCATTTGCTTTATATCCATTTCGTTTCTTAAATCCTCTCTCTCTCTCTCTCTCTATCTCTCTCTCTCTCACTCCAGCTGGTTTTATTCGCAGGGAAGTTGAACACTATTGCAAGTATCGCCACTATATTCTTTCTGCTGGTGTACGCAGCTGTAGATCTGGCCTGTCTGGCACTGGAGTGGGCGTCCGCCCCAAACTTCAGGTGATTTATCTCTCTCTCTCTCTCTCTGTCTGTCTGTCTCAAGTATTACCATACTGCTGATTTAACAGCGCTGACGTCTTTTAAAAAAAATGTTGTTGTCATTCTTGTTGCAAACAACAGTGTTTAATTTTGTATTTTTTTTTTTTTTCAATTCTTTTTATTTCTTTCCCACGTTTTAGAATAATACCAAACTACCAAAATTCTGAAATAAAACGGAGGGAACTATGGGAATCATGTTGTAACTAAAAATATTTGAATTAAAACCTGTTATTTTGGTCATCTTTTCAATTTGCGAATGTTCTCTTGTCATTTTCTCAAGCATCTTCTTGAGGTCTCACCCGCAGGTGATTTTTAAACACTACTGAAGGAGTTCACATCTATATCGAGCTCTTATTGTTCAGTCACAGTCATCCATTTCAAAACATTTATTTATTTAATCAAATCTGTTGTAATGAAAAAACATGAATATTTGCCAAATGATTATTTTTGTCTACTTAACAAATTTCTGACATTTAAGCATACAGATAATTAAATATTTACTTTTACATTTAGACATTTAGCAGACGCTTTTATCCAAAGCGACTTACAAAGAGTTTAGGAAATAATAACATTACTGGTCGAACATTTAGAAACCTTAAAACGTTTATCTTAAACGTTTAATCTGCAGGTGTATACTTAAATGTTTCAAATGTTTCATAGACAAAAATCATATTTTTTTGCAAACATTTAAGTATACACCTGCAGATTAAACATTCTAAACGTTTGACCAGTAATGTTATTATTTTATTATATGTATTATGTTTTTATTATTTTTTTTTTAAATCGCTATGTAAGTCTAGTTTATTTTATTTTATTTTTTATTTTATTAACCGCACTTTATAAAATGTTCATTCAGTTTTAAAAAATATGTATTTAAAAACACAAAAACATATACACACACATGTGTATATATATGTATGAAATATTTAGATTTATTTATATTTACCAACAATTTAAATTATGTACTGTATACGTGATAATTAATTTTTATATTTTTCTTAAATACAATGAATGTGTGTGTTTATAAAGACAAAATTAATATGCACAGTTCACAGACATATATTATGTAAACACACATTTTTTTATCGTCTGACAGCTTTATATAAAATTTCCGACCTGTACTGATTTCAATGAACAGTAAATAAACAAAAAACTATATATGTCCTGATGGTCACATGATCTCACTGCATTATTATGGCAATAAAACTTTGTTTTGGATTGTACACTACACACAAGTATACACTGTGGGGTCAGAACAGTATGCTACTCAGAACTCAAATACAGAGAAATAACACAGAACAAATAGTTTTAGTTGCCCTGTGTAGAGGTCAGAGGTCAAGGTTAAACAACAGAAATTGCTCCTGCTCTTTCCGTCTGGTGATTGGCTGAGAGCGTGTTGTAGGCGCTGTGACATTCTCTGTCGCCGTGTGGTGTTGTTGTTTTTGTGTTGTTTGTTATGTCTGCAGCGGCGCGTCAGATTAAAAGCCGTTTAGTGTTCACGTCCCCGGAGACGAGCGCGATTAGCAGAGCTAATTTACTCCAAACACTCCAACTTTATCATGAACACAGGCGAGAGCCACGGGTGTGTTCCTGGAACTGAAGGAGGGAATTGGGTTCTGGAGAAGGAAAATGTGTGTGTTTTGCGTTGCTTTGAGATGGTTCAGAATGGTGTGTGTTTGTTGTACTTCGTTAGGTCCCCACTGGGATATAAAAACATGTACACACTGAGCTCAACGCTCCATTAAAGACAAAGTCATAATTGGCGTTGTAATGACTGTCGCACACACGGCTGAACTTTGACTTTCTCCTCTAATGAAGCAGGAAGAGCTTTAAATGTGTGTGACCCGCTCTGAACACGCACACTAATGTTTGTGTGTTTGCTCTGGAGTCTCTCATCATGTCTCTCTCTCTCTGTTTGTGTGTTCAGGCCCACGTTCAGGTATTTCACGTGGCACACGTGTGTTCTGGGGATCATCGGCTGTGCCATCATGATGTTTCTCATCAACTCCATCTATGCGTCTGCCAGCATCGCCTTCATGATTCTCTTACTGCTGCTCATTCATTACCTGAGTCCTGTCAGCAGCTGGGGCTGCATCAGCCAGGCGCTCCATCTCGCATATATACATATATATACATTTACACACAACACACACACGCATATATACAGTATATATATATACATTTACACACACACACACACGTATATACAGTATATATATATACATTTACACACAAACACACACACACGCATATACAGTATATATATATACATTTACACACAAACACACACACACAGCATATATACAGTATATATATATATACATTTACACCACAAAACACCACACACACATATATACAGTATATATATATACATTTACACACAACACACACACACGCATATATACAGTATATATATATACATTTACACACAAACACACACACACGCATATATACAGTATATATATATATACATTTACACACAAACACACACACACGCATATATACAGTATATATATATACATTTACACACAACACACACACACGCATATATACAGTATATATATATACATTTACACACAAACACACACACACCGCATATATACAGTATATATATATATACATTTACACACAAACACACACACACGCATATATACAGTATATATATATACATTTACACACAAACACACACACACGCATATATACAGTATATATATATACATTTACACACAAACACACACACACGCATATATACAGTATATATATACATTTACACACAACACACACACACGCATATATACAGTATATATACATTTACACACAAACACACACACACATATATACAGTATATATATATACATTTACACACAAACACACACACACGCATATATACAGTATATATATACATTTACACACAAACACACACACACGCATATATACAGTATACATATATACATTTACACACAAACACACACACACGCATATATACAGTATACATATATACATTTACACACAAACACACACACACGCATATATACATATATACATTACACACACACAACACATATATATATATACATTTACACACAAACACACACACTCTAACACACATATATATATACACACACACACACATAGAGTTTCAGCTTCAGGGTTAATTACAGTATAGCTGCTGCTACAGTAACTTGAGTGTCTGTGTTCAGGTGCGTAAGTATCTGTTAATGCTGGACGTTCGTAAAGATCATGTGAAGTTCTGGAGACCTCAGGTGCTGCTGATGGTGACAAACCCCAGGTGCAGTGTGGGATTGATCACCTTCATCAATGACATCAAGAAGAGTGGACTCTATGTGCTGGCTCACGTGCAGCTGGGAGACCTGGGTACATCTGTGTGTGTGTGTGTGTGTGTGTGTGAACATGTCAATCTCTCTCTCTCTCTCAATTTTTCATTTTCAAGACACTTTATTGGCATGATTGCTTGTTCTTACAATATTGCCAAAGTATTGAACATTACATAATAAAAGACACACAATAAGTACAAACACTGAATCGAAATAAAAAAAATATGCTAAGTAAAAGATAAAATATAGAATGAAATATAACATAAAGTATGTGTAAACAAAGTTTGGTGTTTTTGTGGGTTCTGTGTGAGATGACTCACGACGGATCAGAGACGGTTTGGTGGTTTTGTTAGTGATCGATGCTTGATTTAATGTCTTTTGCGTATTGTAATAAATGTTTTGTAAACCTCTAGATGTTCTCCCGTCGGATCCGCTGCAGTCTCAGTACGACTCGTGGTTGTCTCTGGTGGATCATTTGAATATTAAAGCGTTTGTGAATCTCACGCTGGCAGATTCCGTCAGACATGGAGTTCAACACCTGCTGTTCATATCAGGACTCGGTGAGCGAGAGACGTCCATCACACAAACATCACACTCTTTAACTTCTGATCACTTCTTTTACCTTTTCAATTTATTCTCTGCCATGCAGGCGGTATGAGACCCAACACTCTGGTGCTGGGTTTCTATGACGACGCCCCGCCTCAGGACCGCCTCCTGGACTCTACCCTGTCCATAGGCAAACCCACCGAAAACTCTGTTCAGGTGGACGACCCGGAAGACCCCAACGACCCGCCTTTTCATTTCCCACCCGTGCGAGGGGACAGAGGCGGGAAATACCTCGGCCCTCAAGAGTACGTCTGTGTCATCGCGGACGCCGTAAAGATGCTGAAGAACATCGCGCTAGCTCGATACTTCGGAGATTTCGATCGGACTCAAGCTCTCGGGGGTCCCGTGTTCGTGGACGTTTGGCCGGTGAATCTGCTGCGACCGGACAGCGCCGCCTACGTCGACACCTGCTCGCTTTTCTTGCTGCAGCTCGCCTGCATCCTGAACATGACCAGGGCGTGGCAGAAAGCCAGACTCCGCCTCTTTCTCTGCGTGGAGGCGGGCCGGAGCCTCAAGGGGACGGAACACAAGCTCGGACTCCTCCTGAAAGAGCTCAGGATGAAGGCGGAAATCCGTACGGTGCCCTGGGACGCTCAAGTGGCCCTTCACTGGCAGCGGCAGACGGGCTCAGAGAGTCACCTAGAGGAGGAGCCAGAAAGTGACGTGGGCGCAGTCGAGGCCGACACGGAGTACGCCAACAGCTTTCAGAACAACACCTCGCGCGTGTCCGACGAGTATTTACAGGCAGTTAATAAGCTGATCCTGGACCAGCCGCTCGGCCCGCCCGCCGTCCGCTTCCTGTATTTGCCACGCCCTCCTGCGGACACCAGCCGTTACCATGACTACCTGCATCAGTTAGAAGTGCTCACGCGTGACCTGGGCCCGACCCTGTTGATTCACGGGGTGACGCCGGTCATCACCACCGACCTGTGAGCTTGACATCACGCACGTGTCTGATCATCCACTCCTGACGTGACGCTTGAGGGATTCCATGGAAAGTATGATGACTGTACACGTTTTCTTGTTTGACTGCACTTCACACACGCTACGGATCACCAGAAGTCTTCCGCGTACTTTCACTTCTTTTCCGATTTCTCCTCTTTTCTTTCTTTGTGTCTTCTTGATTCATCTCAGGTGGAAACTGAACCTCACGAGCTCTCAAGTGCCACTTGTGCTTCTAAATCTTCTCTGTTTACACGTGTGAACGCTTCGGTACGATTCCTTCGTTTTTCTTTAAAGCTGAAATATTTGATGACACTCCAGAAGTATTTTTCTTTTACGCTCCAGAAGAAGAAGAACTGATGTGTGTGTGTTTACTCCGAGCAATAACGGTTGTTTTTCTAAAGTGTAAACTAGCGCTGTGTTTTTATGCTGTTTGTACCGCCGCGCCTTTTTATTGACCAAAGTGCTTTGTGTTTGCATTGTGTGTCCACATGTGCCTTGCTTTACATTGTTCCTAACAAAAGCGCACAAACACACACACAACTGACAAACACTGCAATATACCTCCAGACGGACGGATGAAAAAACACTCTTTTGTGTGTTTGTGTTGTTTTTAAGATCAATTATTTTTAAGCACTGTAAAATATAAAGTCTGTGTAAAAATATGGATATGGGCAAAGGATTTAAATTAAAAAATATATCATGTTTGCTCACGGTGTGTTATTCTTTAGTTTGATTTGATGGAAGGTGTTTGTGTGTCTGTGTGTGTGCAGGTAAGAGAGAGAGAGAGAGAGAGTCATTAAACCTTATTCTCATAATGACAGATTCATGTTTATGTTTATTGTGCATGTTTATACACAAAACTATACTGAATAGAGTAACTTACACAACATTACAATCTTTGAAATCCTTTTCATATCTTACCTGAGGAGTGATGCAAGCGCTCCAGTTATATTCTCTGGCAGAAATACAGATACAGAAAAACGGACAAAAATATTACGAGAGAAATGAAATGATAATTTGATGACGGGACAGAAGATCAGTGTGTGTGAACAAACGTTGTGTGTGTGTCCTTTAGCTTAAACACACACCCTGTGTTTATGTGTGTAACTGTCAGGCTCTGCTCACATCAGCACCCGGTCGCCCTCCACTCCCTCCAGTGCCATGACAACTGCATCTATCGCCATGACGATAATGATGACCTGACCCGAGGACTGTGAGGGATGCCCAATCATTTTATTTCATGTGCCCCTCTAAAACACAAAAACACACACACTTCTGGTTTATTATCTCCGTGGGGACCGTCCATAGGTGTAATGATTTGTATACTGTACAAACTGTATATTTTATCCCTTAAACTTAAAGATCATAGAAAACTTTTTGCATTTTTAGTTTTCCAAAAATATTGTTCTGTACGATTTATAAGCTTTTTTGCCCATAGGGACACGAGTCCCCAGTTGGTGTGGGTTCAAGTTTAGGTCCCCACCACCGGGATATAAAAACAAGGCCAGAGACACTGCAAGAGATCTGCTCATGTAAATACACACATGTTCATACGGCTTCTATTATAAACCATGCGACTGTTTGGTGGAGCGCGCAAAGCTGATTCCCACTATCACTCACGCCACCGGCCCCGCTTCACGGCTCTCGTCCAGCCCTCCTCGTTACATACAACAAAATTGCATTTGTAAGTGAACTAACCTTAATTCTTTCAGTTTCTATATTTTGCATATTCCTTAGTCTTAATATGCATAAATCAAACACCTTGAGTTATGCAACCCAAAATGAGCAAGAAGAGGCTGATCTCAGACCTGGCATTAGCCCAGTTACTGCTCACTGGTAACATAACACATGTCACAGATGAAATGTAGCTTCGCAGAGACATGCACCACTCGTCTAAACAATGGTAACCACAAAACTGAGAAATATGTCAAACTCTTCTTAATACCTACGAGAAGTGAACATTAAACACTAACAAGTCTTTAACTTTACTAAAAACATATCAAATAAATTTTTTTTTTTCATTTACTCTCCTAATGCAGTCTGGCGCAAAGCATGCTGGGAATTGGAAATCCTTCTTGACCAATTGTGTTGAATTAACATGTTTAACATAAGTCAATTGAACAAGGAGCAAATACATTTTTTGAGTTTTAGTGAAAAAAACTTCAAGTTAATCAAAAATAATCATTATACTTTACTCAAAAGTAAAAAAGTGTTTCATGAACTTACAATATTTAAGTAAGTAGAACTTTGTTATAAAATTAAGTTTACATTACTTGATCTGTTTGATTATTTTGAACATTTGGGTTTACAGTTATGTCTCACAAATGTGATCAACAGGTGCATCTCTGACTACACTCTTTAAAAATAAGGAACTTCAAAAGGTTCTTGAATGCCATAGAAGAACCTTTTGGTTCCATAAAGAACCTTTAACATCCAAAGAGCCTTTCTGTTTCACAAAAGGTTCTTTGTGGCGAAAAAAGTTCTTCAGATTATAAATAAATACGAAAGAGATGACTCTTTAAAGAACCTTAGACTGAATGCTTCTTTGTGGAACCAAATATGGTTCTTCTGTGGTATCGCTGTGAAGAACCTTTTAAGCACTTTCATTTTTTTTAAGTAAAAGAGAGAGAGAGAGCTATCTCTTCTCTCTCTGAGAGATGAGATCTAGAGAAGAGAGAGAAGAGGAGAGATATCGCTAGCGCGCTGAGAGAGAGCTATGATCTAGTCTCTCTCTCTCGCTATCTCGCGTCTATCTCTCTCTATCTCTATCTCTCTCTCTCTCTATCTCTCTATCTCTCTCTCTCTCTCTCTCTCTCTCTCTCTCTCTCTCTCTCTCTCTCTCTCTCATTCTCTCTCTCTGTCTCTCCCTCTTTTCTCTCTGGAGTGTCTTTTTCTGTCTGCATGTGGGGTGCAGGGCTATTGTTACCATAGCAACCACAAGCATTGGAGTGGCTACTGAAGAACACGTCTCTTTCTTTCTCTCTGTCTGTCTAGTATGTTTCTGTGTTCTTGTGATCTACAGTCTTTTATTTAATGACTGCCAGTGGAAGGACCTCAGGAAAGGAGATCCGTGTCGTCTCTGTTTATTCAGCTCGGTGTGCGCTGCAGCGGGATCTAAAGGCCACCGGTGTCGTCGGATCGGTCGGATGGATGTTTTGAAGGGGTTTTATGGATGTGGAGGGTAAGTCATTGTGCTTGAGTCCTTACGTGTGTGTGTGTGCCTGCGAGTGTTAAAAATGACACGCCAGAATATCAGCAAGACATGAATTCTTTAGTGTTTGTGTATGTTCAGTGTACAGTGAACTATGACACACGGCCGTCATGTGTCCAGTCTCCCTGAGGCTGGAAACACAGAAGATGAGACGTGCTCCTCGTCCTCCATCTGTCCGCTGTGTCGTCATGGCTTCGATGTTCCTCTGATGCTGCCCTGTTCTCACACGCTGTGTGGCCGCTGTCTGACCGGAGGGGCGCGGTTGGACCGACATAAGGGCGGAGTAAGGGGCATGTCCTCTGCCTCTCGTTCAATCTGTGCCGTTCTCTGTCCGAACTGTCGTCACGGTGTCGAGCTGCCCTGCTTTGAATGGTCGTCTGCTGTTACCTGTCTGCCCTTTGACCCCACGGTGACCTGTGACCCTAAAGTGATGGTGGACACATTCATCGGTAACTTGCCTTAACAATTAACGTAGATAAACAAATTAATTATAATATTGACAAATATTTTTATTTAATGTGATTATGTATGAAAGATTTGAAAAAAAAACATGTGATTGTACAGACTTTTCTGTTTTTTTTTTTTATTTCCCCCCCAAAAAACGGAAACAGATTTTAATGTATTTTTTAGAAATACGGCCCAAAACCGTCAAATTACAAAAAAAGACTACACCGGGGTGTTGTATTTTTACAGGGAAAACCTGTTTTCTTTTTTCACAGTTTCTTTTTGAAATACAGTCAAAAACTATTAAATTACAGAAAAAGAAGAACAAATTTACTAGAAAAACGGGGAAAACTATTTAATATTTATCCTTATATCCTATTATTTTAAAGGGAAAAAATATTTTACTGTACTGGAAAACAGTAATGTTTTTTTTGTAAATCATTGTTTTACCCTTTCATGTTGTGTCTAATAATACCCGCTACCTGTAAATAAATTTATAATGAGCTAAAAAACAATAAATATGTAATATAAATATATTTCATAATATAAAAATAATTTACTATAAATACTAACTAAAGTAGAATAACTTCTAGTTATGCCAATGTGTTGAATATTTTCTTGCCCTCTCAAATATAGTTGTTTAGATCCACTGCTCTGTCGCTCTCTCTCTCTGTCCTGTAGATGGCAGTGTCGATCTTACTGAGGAGGAAATGAAGCAATCTGTTTCAGGTAGGACTACATTCAAGCGTATGGAGCCTTAACATGTGTACTCTGTACTGTTTACTGCAGAGTATATACTGCTAACAGTGTAAACAGTCAGACATGAGTCCCGTGGGCCGCTGTCCCATAGGGTTCAGGTACATCACACCTGTCTGTTATTCTCAAATAATCTAGAAGACCATTTTTAGCTGCTTCAGCTGATGAGAGAAACTCTACAGAATGTCATGATGTCACGTGTGTAATCATTATGTTTCAAGTTTAATTTAATGGAAAGTAACTATTTATCATCTCACAAATATGCAGCATTTTCAAGTGAAGCCCATTGCATTATGGGAAACTGTTTTCTCTCCAGAATGTGCTCTGTAGGACAGACATGGTGAAAAATTGACAAGAAATGCTAAATACAGTGTATCAGGGAATAATTCTAACATATATAAATGATTGAAAAACAAAAAAGTTTGATCAGTTATTCATATTTAGTTGAGTTTGTGTTCATTCTCCTGACCCTTGACTTTTCACAAAGCGTAATTTTAACATAGGAATGAATCATTTATGTATTTTATTGCTTTTTCTGCTGAAATTGCCATTACCGTAACGTTCCCCGATTTGTCTGAGTCGGGCTGGGCGATATATACAGTATCTCGATTCACGCTAATCATACATGTCTAAATCGTATCTGTGTTTTATGCGCAGCTCTTCTGTGAACTTCGGCTCTTTGATCAGTAGGAAGTGCTGCGCGATATAAAATCACTACGAGATCGAGTCGTTTATAACGTGTATTTGAAAAAGCAACACTCGTCTATCATCATTACTATAAATCAACTTTATTATCATGAAAATACCTGAAAAGGTTTGAAGAACAGCGATAGAATATGACCACAGGCATTTCCTGGAACTAATCGTTCTTCTTCTGTTTCCCATATTCGCAGTTTCTGCGCAAGAGCGCCCTTTGGCTTTCAGATGTGGCGGCATTTAACCGTAATTCAGTGAGAAAATGAGTCCATAAGAATGGCACGTTATATCGTCATTTTAACAGAGAATACTAAATACTAATCTAAACAAAAAAATAATTGAAGGAATATTTACGTAAAATAAAAATTAAGAAATAGTGGAAAAAGAAGTGTCCATAAATGATATTCTCATACTCTGAAACATTTTTAGCAGACTGTTTAAAAACACACAAATGTATTCAAATTAAAGTTTGATTTTATCTGAAGACACATCTGCCAGTACCTTTACTTTAGATTTTTCTAGTTAAAAAGCTTCATATTCTCGAGCTTAATATTCAACTTTTTCATTCTCATTACCGATACAGGTAGTTTTCCACATTAAATTTTTCTATGTGTATTATATTTTATTGAAATATACTTCATTCATGTCTAATGATTGTCTAATGTCTAAGTTATTAAGAGTTTTAAATGGTTACGGTGATGATATTTTTTTCTGGTAAAATCAATCAAAACTGTTTAATGCTTTTTAACGTGTAATAACTTTGATAATGAATCAAAAGGAAATTGGATGATGTGTTTCAGTGTTTTTAAGAAAATCATGTTTGACATGTTCAAGCCAAGATTTCTTGAATCACGCATACAGAACAAAACATTTTGCCAGTTGCTTTGTTTCTAAAATAAAAAGTGTAAAGCCTTTCCTAACATACGCTGTGTGCGTGCGTCCATCTCTCTAGGTCTAGTGTTCACTCTCGATGGCTCTGACCCGACCCTTGACCTCTCAATCTCCTCTCTCACCTTGACCTTTACGGGTGGCACACATTCAGCCGGTGACCACAGCGCTCGTGAGTCGTGTCCGCTCCCTCAGGTGTGCGGAGGGGTGTCTATCTCCAGGGGACAGTACTACTGGGAGGTGGACGTCTGCAACAGCGCCCTCTACAGGATAGGTGAGAGAACTGCCATATTATACAGGTGTACGTCAACATTTCGATCAATACAAATAAAACGATGTAAGATGAATGACATTTACTGTGTTATTTGTGTGTCTGCGTTCTCAGGTGTGATCTCATCATCTGATGGTCGTGGCTGGTGGATGGAGAGGCGTGGCTCCTCGTGTCATGCTGTGTTTGATGGGCGCCGTGAGCTCCTCCCCTCTGTGCCTCCTCAGCTGAAGACAGTGGGGCGTGTTTCTGAATGTAGGCGGGGCTTCTTTAACTTTCCACAATTCTGTCACTCAGGAGTTTCTGGCCGCCATCCCCTCCCACTTCACCGTTCCCCTCCGTCCTGCTCTTCAGTTGGGCCAGGGAAAGCTGAAGCTCCGCCCCGGGCTGCCGCCACCCAATCACGTCTTTCTCGGTCATAACTCTGCCTATCGGGGCCCAGGAGGGGCGGGAACGGGGGGCTGGAGGAGGGACGTGTCGTTTGGGTCGGTGAAGGCGGTGATAGAGAAGTTTGAGATGTCGTCAGGCGGCTCAGACTCAGATTCTGGTCTCATGTCCAGTTTTCTGCTCCAGCTCAACTCTTGGCTCGCTGTCGGAGCCGGTGGAGAGTTCTGGGAGTGAAACGGCTCAGTAGAGTTTGATAGATGTTCAGAGGAACAAGACAAGTGAGGGACAACACAAGTTCTTTGGAACCAGAAAGCACATTTAATGTGTTAACGTTTAATGTGGTAATGCGCTTTGTTTATGAGCCAAAGCTTCACTTCTCATGTCACACCCAGACCAAAAAGACATTAGAGACGGTCACACACATCTGAGGTGTTTACTGTTTCTTCTTCACATCTGGAGCTTGAATGCACTGAGTTGTAAAAGCGTCTGTCAAATGTAAAAATGTCAATCTTGCTATTTAGTAATGCTCTGCAACATTGTACTGGACGTTTTTTATATTTATCGCTGACTATCTGTATGACTAATATTTATTTATGTGTTCAAAATAAATGTGATTTAAACAGTACTTAATGAAAACCTACACTGTAAACAAACATTTGTGTTTTGTTGGTTCAACTTACAATTTTAAGGCAACCAGTTTACTTCTTATTTTTTTAGTTAATTCAACTTAAAAATATTAGTAGACTTAATGAATTTGATGCAAACATATATTTTTAAGTTGAATTAAATCAAAACTTACAGTGCATTCATTTACACCTCCATACTCTTGTTTTTACACAGTTCCACTCTCATTTCATTCTCTTTATTTCTCCTAAGAGAACTAAGTTGATACTTCAATGAAACATCCATCAAATCTCCTGAGAGAAACATGAGCAACTGCATCTCTCTTTTATGCACACAGGAGAGATTTAATGCAGCACATGGAAACTCTCTATAAATTGACACGTTTTATAGTATCATTTGTTAAGAGAATTAACTGACAACAAAATCATATTTTTACAAATGATTCATGTACAATATGTGCATGTTTAAAACTGTCCAAAAAATTGATTTAGAAACGTAAACAATCTTGATCTAAAAAAATAGGATTTCTGGTTCCCAGAATGCTTTGCACAAGGCTGTCATTTTATATTTTTTTCTGTAAAGATAAAGACTTGTTAATGTTTAATGTTCAGTTATCTTTGAACAAACTGTTGTCAATAAATTAGATAAATATACGTAAATCTACAGTATGTTACTGGCAACTGCATACAGCAAAATACTTCCCAGCGTATGGCTCTCTGGCTTTAAAGAAAGCAAAATCCTCTTTTTCTTGTTGCTCTGTAAAATAATCTGTCTTCTGAGGCAAATCCTGTTGAAACAAGACATGTCATAGTGTCGGTGTGAAAGTGCAAGTGTAGATTCTGTTGACAGAGCTGCCAGACTGCAAACAGGAAATGGACATGACAAAAAAAACCTGAATCAGATGAACAATCCTCTCAATCTTCACCCGACATCACTAACAGGTGTGAGACTGACACGACATGATGTTTGTTGATCCGAGGGCTGAACTTTCACCTCGTGTAGAGAGAGAGAGAGCAGAGGAGAAATACAAACAGAATGAAATGTCTGGAGGTGCTTTTGTAGATTTTAGAGGTGAAATAATCTGGATTTGAGTAAATGTGATGAGACATGATTGAGTTCGTATCGAGATCTTCAATAATATTGCAGACGAGACAAATCTGAGCTCAGTTTGACACATCGTTGACGTCTCTTCTCAAACGAGGTTTGTCAGATTCCTGACTCTTTTTCTCACGTACGGTTTACTGGTGGAGTAAACGCTTCTGTCTTTAATGAAGCGACTGGAAACAGGCATGGAAGTCATTTGACTCACGGACACAAGCTTTATTTTCAGTGTTTGTTACTCTGAGAAAGAGGTCGACACGAGCACGAGTTTTGCAGCACTGTTGAACTGATGAGAAATGTTGGAAATCGAAGACTTCGTTTGAGACGAATTCTTTAGATCTCTTCTGAAACGCGTGTGAGATGATGACCGGACACAATGGAGCTGGTGAAAGTCTGTCTTGAGTCGAGGTTCGAGTCTGGGAAAGATCTTCCGTGTGATTTCATGAACCTGCGGGTGTAGACGACATGGTCCGTTGTGTCTCACAGAGAAGAGAAAGGCCTTTAATTCGCACCCGGGTCTGATAAAGCAGCGCTGGGTTTCCTCACACACGTGTGAAGACGCGTGATTTACATATTAAACGAGTAACGCTCTCTGTTAGTGACCTGCTAACTTCAGAAGTTTCTCATTATTATTCCATTATCACGATGCATCCTCTGAAAACGTCACTTGAGTCCGTTCCTGAGAAAATGTGCAAACTCTGATTTGCTGTTCGACGCTGTCGGCTCTGATTTTGGACTTTGTTGCTGCGGCCTCCAAGATTTTCCCAACGTTGAAATGAAAATAAAGTGTGTGCGATGGTGTCTGGAGCTGATGAGATTGAGTCCGGATGTGTGTGTGTGTGTTTACTGTTTCTCCACAGTTTTCAAACATGAATCAGAGAGAGATGCTGTGTGTTATTAGAACCCAAACATGACTCGTCTGCTGGCTTCCATGTGCCTTCAGATGAAAGAAGGTTTTCTGGTTGTTTTACTGAAGGCAATACGGTCACAGTGCAGCAACTGGAAACCTTCTTCATCTTAGAAAATGACAAACGTTTAGGTAAAAACTAAATGGAATGTCTATGGTACGTCCTTTTTTGTAAAGCTAGATAATAAATCAATCAAAACACATCTGAAGAAATATCCACAGGGCATAAAAACGTACCGAATAGAGAAATACCATGGTATATTTTGTTTATAGCCTACTTTATAGGTCAAACTTTGTTGATCATATACCATGGCACCCCTCACGTTATATTACAGTAAAAGTGTAGCCGAACATCATTGTCAAATGATTTTTCCAAAATGACTTCAAATGATACCATTGGGAAATCACCGTGATCGTGTTTACGGCTGTATGGGGTATATTGGTGTGGCGGTATACCGCGGTGAAGGCATTGTGTCCCAGATGGTTGTATTAAATGAAATCTTGTATCTGTGAATTGAGCAGAAACACACCACACACCCTTGTGTTGTCATTGCAGGTTCCTGTCGCTTTTCTTCGTGAATGTCTTCATAATATCTTCTGTTATCACCTCATGATGAAATGCAAACAGCTCATGATCGATTCATGATCGATCTCCATTCTCGGCGGATGCGCGCGCGCAGGTGTGAAGCACCTTACACACACACACACGTAAACTCGTGTGTACCTGTGAACTCATTTCGGAAACGCTAATACACACACAGGCCATTTGCTGTGTATATTGTGATGTTTAGTTCTGTCTCACAAGTCTGTTAAGAGAACATAATGAGACCATAACGAGAGCGACACCTCTGAGCGCGAGAAACTCCCATTCAGCGCATCCATTAGACCACCATTCAATAAACGCCACCGCCATTTAATCATAACCGTGGCCAATTATTCCCATATTAAATTAATTATTATGTATTTCAAATGATGTGTTATCACTTCGAAATGTCAAGGTTTCTTTTATTTTACTTCGTGAAGCACTTTGAGCTGAGTTTCATGTATGAAGTGATGTGCAAGTCAGGGGAACAATGATTGACGAATGTCAATTATCATTTAACGAACGTTTATTGTGTGCGTACATATACAAAATGTAACGATAATTGATAACACATTTAAAGAGATAAAATTAAATTAAAATCAAAGGAATGGGTTTCATAAATCTTTCAAATGGGCCACACACACCGCGCGCGCGCACATCCTGCATTAATAAAGCCTCGTGAGGACAAAGACCCACACGGACACACACACACGGGCAGCTTTGGGTTCGTGTAGCTCTGTTTATCTCCAATCTAAGTGCATGCAGAAGAGAAAAGAGAACAAGCTCTCGCGCTCTCCCTCCTCGTGTTTGTCTTTCACGGCTCTCTCTCCCCCTGCTGGCGTTTATTGCGCGCTTCCTTTCTCATGTAATGTGCGCTGCTGCGGCTCTATAGTCGTGTTTAACATGTGCATGGCGGGGGAGGGACCCCGGGGCCCCCGCGAGGCTTCCGGATCGATTGATATATGACATTCTCGGCCACTTTATTAGTTTGTTATTTTATTATTCCATTATTCTCCATTATTCAGAGCCTTTCAAAGCCCGTGGAGGGGAAATGGCCCCATCACCACATACACACACATAGAATGAGAGAGAAAGCGATAGAGAGAGAGGACTTTAACATACCACAAACTGCCTAACAATACAAACTATTATTATTATTATTATTGCAGTATAATGGGGTGAAAGTTGCATTTCGGCCATTATCTTTCCAAGCAAATACAAGGACTGTTTCATTTCTTTTAACTTGTCAAAGTATTATTTCATAACATATAGAAACAAAAAAGTTTTGATCTTTATGTTCTTCTTCAGATTAAAGTCACACTTGATTCTTTTATTCTCTTGTTAAACGTTTGACATCATGCCAGTTAAGAACAGACACAGGTTTCCTCTAATCATCTTCCATCATCAACACCAAAGAGAAGCTTCTTTTTATTTTGCTGTTCAATGTTTTTCTGCAGATACACCACAGACTTGAGAGGAAATACAGTATTACTGCTTCTGGTTCCTCGGTGAACCTGCATTGTTCTCCTGAAAGAAAGAAGTGAATTCTTCTCAGTGAGGAACACAGCCTTTGATTCTGCCGGGGGGCCGTGGGATGTTCAGGCACATTAAAATGTGAATCATGTTGCTGGTACAACCCTTTCCAGCTCCTAGGTCCAACATTCTGTGAAAATACAGTAAGATAGACAAAACGTCCATTTTAAAAGATATACACTCACAAAGACAAACTAAACATTTTCCCAACAAAATCTGTTGGGAAAATAAGCCTTGGAAAGCTAAATAAAGATCAAATGTAGCTATTCAATATTTCTGAGTTTTCTAAAGCACCGGTGTGCAGAACGTTTTCTAACCTAAAATATGTCTCATGAACTTTACATCTGAATTTAAAATGAGAGTCACTTCTACACAAATGTTTATAAGAAGAAGAAACGAAAAAAAGCCAAGGACACATAAACAATAGGCCCTTATGCACAGGATAAATAGCACGAGAGGTTTTTGCTCATGTTTAATAGTTTATTATAATTCTTTGGGTTCTAATAGGAAGTTTTAATTAAACGAGGCGCAAAGATGCCCGACAGACAGAAAGTGTTCATGTGTCTAAAGTCATTCACATGCCTCAATGTGTTTGTGGATGTGTATTAAAGGGCTGATATTCGCAGGTGATGAGTTTTGGGGTGTTCGAGGCTCGCCCCGCCCCTTCACGCGCACGTATAAAACCGGGAGCAGCTCGCGCAATGGGACACACGAGCAGTACGCGCTCTGTTACGCGTCATTTAAAAGACTGAGGTTACTGTAGAGGAGCACCATATGAGCTTAGATCTCATATTTACTGACTGATAAACAAAACAACAAGGCTTATACTCGTTTTTATTTAAAAATTAGCGTCGAGTTATCTGGCGGCGAAGCAGGGGCGTTGGGATGGAGGCGACGCGAGCGTTGTGGATTCTGAGCTGCGTTTGGATGTCGGTCCAGAGCTCGAGACTCAAGACACCAGCGTTACCCATCCAACCTGAGAGGGACCCCATGATCTCCAAAGGAGTGTCCGGTAAGGAAACCGAAAAGAAAAGCTAGAAACAATCTGATGACGTCTTTTAGATATTTAAGTTTGGCGTATAACTTCAGAAGTTTTGTTATTTAGAGAGTTAGGGCAAAACATGACACGTTTAAGATTTAAAGCAGTTAAGTTGAATTGACACAAGTTTGATTCTACTTAAAAATGATGTAAGGCAGCAACAAACTTTTTTCTTCATGTCAGTGTTTGAGTTTCTGAGTTCACTTAATCTACAGTAAACACTTAAAGTCCCCGTGAACCGGAAGTTGCGATCGTTGTTACTTCCACATGCAAACACATTTCCGAATGAAAAGGAGAAAATTGGTGGGCGTGGCTTGCGTTTTTCACTGCGAATTGATTGGATGTGTAAAAACAGCTGTTGCATTGATTTTGAAATGGAACTTGCAGCTTACTGACAGTTGAAGGGGAGGAGTTAACGGATGCTCCGCCCAAGCCGTCTAATTTACTTATTTCAGGGCGGAAGTGCATTTTAAGATTTTAACTGAAGTTTATGAGGGTAAACGAATTTTAAAATGGAAATGATTCAAATTGATAAGCTATTTTACTATCAACGCTGCAATATTTCATGAAAAAATAAGAATAGTCATTTTAATTTCACTGGGACTTTAAAGAGCAACACTGTATAAGAGATTCTTAAAACCCCATTTGCCTCCAATTCATTGAATAAATGAAACCTGACCATTAGTGAAATTAACAAAAGTTTTAAAACTAAAAAGGACATTTGTTAGGTGTTTACTTTTACTTTCCCCTCAGCTTGCGTGATAAAGTCAGCTCATTTAGTAAATGTCACGTTCTAACAGTCACGGTGTTGTTGCAGATCTTGATGATGTAACGGGTGAGCTGCGGTCACACTCTCATTTCCTTCGCATTTCTCTCTTCATAGTCACATCACGGTTTACACGTGTGTCTCGCAGCGTGTTTAGCTTAACCATAAACTGTTTAATAGTCTGGCACTATAGAGAGAATCTGGTGATCACGACCTCATTCCACACATGCAATAACGCTCTCATGCCAAATCCACTCTCGTTCACTCTTCCAAACAAGCAGATGAAATGTTTTGATGAGAAATCACATCCGCTGCTTATTGCTCTTCAGAAGCGACGTGATTCTGTGTCTGATCTGACGTTTGGGTTCATTTCAGGCTGTTCGTTCGGTGGACGCTCCTATTCTTTGGAGGACACATGGCATCCGGACCTCGGCGAGCCGTTTGGAGTGATGCACTGCGTTATGTGTCACTGTGAGCCGGTAAGACATCACACACACACACACACACACACACAGAGTTGAGTTGTGTGTTGGTCAGTGTCGTAAGCGTCTCTCTCTCTCTCTCTCTCTTTGAGCAGCAGAGGAGTCGGCGTGGTAAAGTGTTCGGGAAGGTGAGCTGCAAGAATATGAAGCAGGACTGTCCCGAACCGACCTGTGATGATCCCGTCCTGCTCCCGGGACACTGCTGTAAATCATGCCCAAAAGGTAACACAAACACACACACAGACACACACACAGACAGATGTGCCAGTGTGTGTTTTTTACAGCTGGTGAGGCTGAACAAATGGAAAGAGTGTTATGAATGATGGAAACATTTGGCCGGAGCTGTTTCTCGTAGACGGACGGATGATGAATGACGGAGAGTTTGGATGATGTCGGAGCGTAGCCGGGTGGTCCGGGTGGTCCGGGTTCAAACAGACTCATGTCTCATGTTAAACACTATAATTCAGTCAAGCAATACGGCCAAGCAATAGATCACACTTTTTTTATATAGATTCTGACACCCTGAGGTTGCTGAACATTGACTCTATTGTACGTTCTGGAGTGATGTCATTTTAAGGATGTGGTTTCCGTGGTTACAGGTGACTCTGAGAGAAAAGAGGTGGAGTCTCTGTACGAGTTCTTTCACGAGAAAGAGGACGACCTGCACAAATCTTACAATGACAGATCTTACATCAGTTCAGAGGACGTCAGCGCCAGAGACAGCAGGATGGGTAAGACACGCCTCTCTCTCTCTCTCTCTCTCTCTCTCTCTCTCTCTCTCTCTCTCTCTCTCTCTCTCTCTCTCTTGTCTGTCTGTCTTTAACACACATGCATATTTTTACGCATGATATTTTTTGTTTCCCTTCAGATTTTGTGGCTTTATTGACGTCTGTGGGTAACTCCTGGCTGCCGAGCTCAAGCGGTGTCGCACGAGCACGCTTTACACTCACGAAAACCAGCCTGACCTTCTCCATCACGTACCAGAGGTAACACACACAGGGCTGGGAAGGTTACTTTTAAAATGTATTTCACTACAGATTACAAAAGACATGCTTTAAAACGTAATTTGTAACGTATTTGGTTAGATTACACAAATTCTGTAACTTAATCTAAATGCTTTAGAATACTGTGGAATACTGATAAGGTACGTAACACAAAGGGACCACCCAACAGAGGACTTGGTTTTCCTCTACATTTTATTTTAAACCACATTAGTTTTCCACAATATATCTTAAAGGAAAAAAGCACACAATCTTAGAAAAAAGAAAAGGAAAAATGCTGATGCTCAAGATCAGAATTGCGAGATTTAAACTCGCGGTTGCAAGTTATGAAATCAAAATTGCATGAAAAGCTCACGATTGAGAGATCTCGTAATTTGACATTTGTATAGTAAGTTTATTTCATGCAATTCTGATTTATCCTTTATAACAATTCAGATTTATTTTCTCAAGCTCGCAATTCTGAGAAAAAGTCTTTGCACTGTTGTTTGGACAGTCGTTGGACTGACAGATTCAATTGTGAATGTAGATCTCTAACCACAGACATTAAAGATTCAGGGGTATGTCCAGTTTTTTATGTGGCAATTCGTATAAATTGGCTCAAATTGTGTAATGGAGTATATGAAAACTTCTATTGCGTGAAATAGCTCATTCAGAACCGTACTAAATAAAATTAATATGCAATTTCTATGAACCCAGGTCCCTCTTATTTTGTTAACATTATTCACTGTGCATATTCTGTGAGGGGCGTGAACATGAGCAGAACTGTGGTTTGTGCTTTTGCAGAACGTCAGCGAATCACTGATGTGATGGATCAACAGGTCAAACACGTCTCTCCTGTCATTTATTGAATTATTCCTTTTTTGTGTTAAGGATGAACAGACCGAGTTTAATCTCAGTCCTTACAGCCTGACACCGAGAGTCAGGACACAGACGGAAACACAGCCTTTGACAGAGATACGGACACGGACATCATCGGACATCTCTCTCTCTACTTCTCTCTCTCTCTCTCTCTTCTCTCTTCTCTCTCTCCTCTCTCTCTCTCTCTCTCTCTCTCTCTCTCTCTCTCTCGCTGTCTTCAGAAGTGTAACTGTGTGTGTTCGTGTGCAGATCTGTGGAGTTTGGAAGAATCTGCCGAAGTTTCATTTGAGTCAGCTGGAGGCGGAGCAGCTGCGTCTTTTCATGACGACCGATGACAACAGAAAGGAGGAGCTTGAAGGCAAAATCATTAAACACCGAGCTCTGTTCGCAGGTGTGTGTTCTATTTCACCTTCGCTTGTTCTTGACAGTTTCTTTGTTGAGATGTTAACTTTGTGCTGTTCGTCTGACAGAAACGTTCAGTGCCCTCCTCACGCCTGAAGAGGTGCATTCTGGGATGGGCGGCATCGCCATGTTTACGCTCAGCGACACAGAAAACAATCTGCATTTCATCCTCATCCTGCAGGGACTCATTCCACACGCCGAGAAATGTAAGACACACACACACTGATGTACACTTTTACTCGTGCGCACACACACTTGATTGAAAGGTGATTGAATTGAATGAATGAGTGATTTTATTTTGTTTATTTGTAGCGTCTGTGAAGTTTCCAGTGAGGGTGAAGCTCTCGTACCGTCAACATCTGCTGAGGGAAATACGAGCAAATATCTCTGCAGAGGTGAGACACACACACACACACACACACACACACACACAGGGAATGTTTATTGAGGAACACACATGCTGTTTGTGTGTCTAGTCCGTAGATTCCAGACATTTCTTCAACTCTTATAAACTTTAAAACAGCGTCTACATGCTTGCTGACGTCTCTGTCTCTGTCTGTCCGTGTGTGTAGGATTCAGACTTGGCTGAAGTTCTGGCGGATCTGAACAGTCGGGAACTCTTCTGGTTGTCCCGCGGGCAGCTACAGATCGCCGTGGAAACCGAGGGTCCGAACCGCCGCGTGATCTCCGGATTCATTTCTGGCAAGACGTCATGTGACAGTGAGTGATTTCATTTTGCACATGCTGTCATACACATCACGGTCCGTCCGTTCAGGGATTTATGAAGCGTTCCATTCCATCTTCCTGTCATCCGGAGGATTTACTTAGCCAGAATGTGATTGGCTGTCGTATATAGGTCACGACGGAGAGCTCAGATGTGTGCAGCGAGAGGTCAAAGTTCAAATCTTGTCGGATCAGTTTTCATATGTTGTGTGTGTGACGTTCTCTTGTTTTTCTGCGTTTACCTGCCGCTCGGCTCTGGCGGGATTACATCATTCATGACCTCTGACCCTGCGTGAGCACATGGTTTCGATCGCTTATGACAGTGATGCTTTCGGCTCTCGCATGCTAGAACGTCTCCCGGATTTATTTTTCTTCATGCTTTCACTCTCTCTGGCACACAAACGCACGTTTGAACTTCTCTTAAGCGGTTCCATCATAACCATTATGATTTAATTTGGAAAAATAAACTTCGGATGTTAGTGAAGGTTTTCCGTGTTCTTGATCCACAACACATAAGCGGCCTGTTTGTGCAGACGATGTCTGGTTTGCGTGTGAAATCATTGTTCGTTTCCTGCTCTGTTAAGCCGTACATGCGGCACACTTTAAAGTCTCTTTTCTCTCTCAGCTCTTCAGAGCGTGATGTCCAGCGGTTCTGCTCTGTCTCCGGGGAAAACTGGCGGCGTCGGGTCGGCCGTCTTCACTCTCCATCAGAACGGCTCTCTGGACTATCAGGTGCTGGTGGCCGGTCTGAGCAGCGGCGTGGTCGGCGTGACGATCGAGATGAAGCCGCGGCGACGCAGCAAACGCAGCGTCCTGTACGACATCACAGGGGATTATTCCTCATCGGGTGAGAGGGGCGGCGGGCGTGCGGCGGGTGTCGCCGGCCGCGTGGAAGCGCGACACATTCACATGCTCCTGCAGAACGAACTGTTCATTAACATCGCCACGGCCGAGCAGCCGGAGGGAGAGTTACGCGGACAGATACGCACGCTGCCGTACAACGGACTGGACGCACGGAGACATGGTGAGATAGTTTCCATGTTTATTTCCAAAATGAGATCACTCACCGTTTTAAAATTTTTCAAAAATCATGTTTTTTTCTTTGTTGTGCGTACCAATGAAATATGGTTTTGAATATGAAGTTGGTTTGTTTTGATTAAAGCCGTAATAACTGAAAAAAATACAGCTATCTAACACAATGAAACCAATTTAAAAAAACGCTTTTTGGATGATTTTAAATAAAGATCCTATTTACACTCGGCTGTTTTTGTCTCTTCAGAACTTCCGGTTCCTCTGGCGGGTCAGTTCGTGTCTCCCGCGGTTCGGACCGGCGCCGCGGGACACGCGTGGATCTCTGTGGATGACCAGTGTCATCTTCACTACGAGATCGTCGTGAACGGGCTGAGCAGGAGCGAAGACGCCTCCATTAACGCCCACCTGCACGGATTGGCAGAGATCGGTGAGATGGACGACTCGGCCACCAATCACAAGAGACTTCTCACCGGCTTCTACGGTCAACAGGTAAACAAACCCAGAGCCGTTGAAAACAGAGTTGCGACACTTTGATCTCGGTTCATGGAGCGCTCAATAGTTCCAAACAAATCGGTGCTGTCAACCTTTTGAATAGATGTTAGCGGGACAGACAACAGCAACTATATTTGCATAAATTGTGCTAAATATATGAGCACATTGTGTACACTGAATACTACGTTGACTACATTTATAGCAGCATTTTGTCTGGGGAGTTATATGAATAGAAGATCTACACTGCAAAAAATGGCTTTCTTATTGTTTTTATCTTGTTTTCCAGTACAAGTGTATTTTTTGCAGTGTATGAATAGAAGAAGTGTCTGCCAACTCGATAAGATGTATAAACGTGCCGTTATTTCCCCAATTGTACAGCAAATGCGTTTGGGAGACACTGAAATGAATGTGCTACTGGTCGCTCCATGACACACTGCACAAAATGACATTCTTACTAAGGCTTTTTGTCTTGTTTTTAGTGAAAATATCTAAAACTTCTCAACTCAAAAAACAATTACTTGACCTGAAAAGTGACCCAAGATATTTAGTTTTGTTTTATGAAAAAGATTGTAAGAACTAAGTTAGTTAACGGTAAAAACAAGCAAATGCGTCCATGGGGTGAGATAATAAACTTGAGTTAGGTACTGGAGAAAAAGGTCAAACTAAATTCAAGTTTATTTTTCTCACCCCATGGACGGATTTTTCTGCTTGTTTTTACTATAAACTTACTTCATTCTTATATAATTTTTCATAAAACAAGACCAAATATCTTAGGTCACTTTTCTTGTCAAGTAATTGTTTTTTGTTTTAAGAATGTTTAGATATTTGTACTACAAAACAAGACAGAGACACTTAGTAAGAATGTCATTTTTTGCAGTGCAGGAGTTACTTCCGCATTCCATCCGTCTATGGGAGTGTCGTAACTCTGTTTTTCAACGGCTCTGAACTAACTGAAACAGAAATGAAAACAACAGCAGTTTTTAATGTAAACCAGGAGATTGCACAAAAAAACAAAGTGTGTTTTATCTGTCGAGCACAATTCTGCTGGTGTTTATTCACATGCTCTCTCTCTCTCTCTCTCTCTCTCTCTCTCTCAGGCTCAGGGTGTGTTGAAGGATTTAAGTCTGGAGTTATTGAGGCATTTGGATGAGGGTAAAGCTTACATTCAAGTCAGCACCAAAATGAACCCCAGAGGAGAAATACGAGGACTGGTGAGCGTGTACACACGCACACACACACACACACACACACACACACGCACACGCACACACACTTCTGTTGGTAATCTCACCTCCGAGGAGGCTGTAAATTAGATGCAGGAAACCTTCTGGAAATCATGACTCATTGGTTTCGTTGTTTGAAATCTTCTGCGTGTTAAACCGATTTCTCCGCGTCTCCAGATTCATGTTCCGAACAGCTGTGAGTTCGGTTCCCGCGGTGAGGTCGTGGAGGAGGCGGAGTTTGATGACCTCGTGTTCGTCCGCGACCCGGCGGAGGTGAAGAAAGACCCACACGCGTGTTTCTTTGAGGGAGAACATCACGCACACGGCTCGCAGTGGACTCCTCAATACAACAACTGCTTCACCTGCACCTGCCAGGTAACACACACACACACACACACACACACACACACTGATGTGTCGGTCTCATCTGGATCTCGGTGTGTGTTCATTCTATATATCAACTCTTTTTATCTCTCGTGCAGAAGAAAACAGTGATCTGTGATCCGGTGATCTGTCCCGTCCTCTCGTGTCCTCATAAGATTCAGCCTGAAGATCAATGCTGTCCGCTCTGTGACGGTGAGTCTTGGAACTGAAAAACAAACCTTATAAATAATACAAAAAAATCCGTTAAAGATATATTCTCTGAAAATAATATAATAAAATAAAAATAATCAATTATTGTATTAAATAAACGTATGGATCCTTGGATATTTTTACTAGAAAACAAGACAAAAACTGATCGAGAAAGAAGAAAACCATTTTTACATTTTCAGTTCTCTTGTTTTTGAGCATTTCTGTTGCTTATTTTAAGTTTTATTTTCGTTTTATTTCTTTATTTTCAATTAATAATTGTAGTGCCTGTATAATATAAGGGGTGTATTATGAAAAACAAGTTCTATTGGTTTTAGTTCATGATAAATAGGTTTGATTTTTCTCTTCAGAAAAGAAAGAATCCGAAGAGAAAGCTGCAGCAGAGAAAGTGGAGGAGAATCCAGAAGGTGAGGTTTTCTAGTTGTGTTGTGATACCCGCAACATTGTGAAATGGTGTTGTTATTGTGTGTGTAATAGAATTATGAATCTGAAGTTGCTCTCCTTGATTTCAGGATGTTATTTTGAAGGCGATCAGAAGATGCACGCTCCTGGAACCACATGGCACCCGTTCGTCCCTCCGTTCGGTTACATCAAGTGTGCGGTGTGCACCTGCAAGGTGAGTTGATGACGAAATGATTGAACACGACACGCGCTTCCGTTTTCATGAGTATTAGCAGCTGACGTCGTGTCTCTGTCTGTCTCAGGGCTCCACGGGCGAAGTCCACTGCGAGAAGGTGACCTGTCCGGCCCTCACCTGCGCCCGACCAATCAGACGCAACCCTTCCGACTGCTGTAAGGAGTGTCCCGCTGAGGACACGCCCCTCCTGGAAGACGATGAAATGATGCAGGCGGACGGAACGAGACACTGCAAGTTTGGCAAAAACTATTATCAGAACAGCGAGTACTGGCACCCGAGCGTGCCGCTGGTGGGGGAGATGAAGTGCATCACCTGCTGGTGTGATGTGAGTATAAACAAACAAACACAAGACCATCTCAGGACTTCACTAACAATTTGATTTGATTTATACAGCGCTTTTCACAATGTGCAGCTTTACAGGAGAAAATAAGAAAAAGGTGAAACACAGCACAGTGCATAGTGTTTATCATTCTAGTAAATAATATCATCTTACGTTGAGGGAGCCAGTCGACACGGCCCGAGGCGAGGAACCCAAACTCCAATGATGAATAAATGGAGAGTAAAAACCTCAGCCGGGAGGACCAGATCTCCTCAGACGTGTCACAGCTGCACTCGTGACTTTGATTAAACGTGACTGAGTAAATGTTTGTGAAGAACAGGGAGAGATCATTAGTTGTGATTTGGGGCATTTCATTTGTTGAAAGTGTAATAAACATGATTCTCTTCATCGCAGCACGGAGTGACGAAATGTCAAAGGAAACAGTGTCCGCTGTTGACCTGCGATAACCCCATTCGACGGGAGGCTCAGTGCTGTCCCGAGTGCATAGGTAAGAGCTTTTGCATTTAGAATGATCACGTTCACATTGAATGACTTCATCAGCGAATTGACGTGCGCACGTTTGTTTCACAGAAGACTTCATGGAGAAAGAAGAGATGCTGAAGAAAGCTGAAAAGAAGAAAAGCTGGAGACACTGACGGGGTTTTCTCACGTTCACTATCCTCCTGTTCCTGAGATCAGGTCGAGTCGGACACGAGTCGAGCGACGGACGCCTGTCCAAAAACACCATGAGGATACAGAGAGGAGATCCAGAACCGAATGAGAGAGACGAGATCTCTGAGGAGGATATCAGCCGTCTGAATGTCACTTCGGCTGATTTTCTCACGCTTGTATACAAAAACAAACAAAAGCTTGTCAACAAACGAACATCGTCAGCATGACACTTGAAATTCAGCCAATCGGAAGGACTGTTGCGACGCGTCTGGTGGGTGTTTGCTGTGTGGGCGGGGTTTCGACTGCACTGTCCCGCCCACTGATGTCAGGTGCGTTTCTATAGTTGCTGGTGTGTGTTTTTTTTTTTTTCTTCTGGGTTTTGATGATTACTATGAATAATGTTTGTATTGCATATTTATTAATGAATGAATAAACAATAAAGTCTTTAAAAATGTATTTCATAAAAAGCACCTTGTGTTGTGTTTTTGTTCTGATGAAACTGGATGCAAACACATTGCTCAGATGTTTCTCTTCAATAGCTCAGATGACCTGATGGATGTTCTCATTTGTGTTTTATTTAAGTATCCACTTAATTACACTCTCGTTCGATTCGGTTTGAAGCCATTTTAGGAGAAACCCCTGAGATTGTGTGAACACATAAAGAGTCTGGAGGTGTAAACAAATGTAGATTGAAGAGGTGAAATCATCTGGATTTGAGTAAATGTGATGAGAAATGTTTGAGTTCGTATCAAGATCTTCAATAATATTGACTTTTGTACACAGACTTGACACATCTGAGCTCCGTTTGACACATCGTCGACATCTCTACTCAAACTCTCATGACATTTCTGACTCTTTTTCTCATGAGAAACATCTGAGACGCACATGAGACTTAAGCAAAAGTTTCCAATTGCTCTTCATTTAATCTCACTGACGTCTAGGAGATATAATTGAGATATTAAAGAGAAACAAAAAACACTAAATTCAAACGTGTGCCAACACACACACAGATATACATGTGTGTTTGTGCTTCAGGTGGTCACAGGAAACGGACACGGCTGGAAAAGAAAGTCACACCTGCAGGAACCCAAACTAGTGTTGTAGTCGAGACCACCAAGACCAAGACCGAGACCAAGACCAGAGGGTGTCGAGACCAAGACCAAGGCAGGCCGAGACCCAAAATACATTTTAAAGATCCACAAAACACTAAAAAGTCATAAATTAATAATCACAAATAAGTCACTTATTAATTTTGTATATTTATTTAATAAACCTTGAGTTAATATCACATCAGATGTTATAAATAAAAAACAAGATTGGTTGGTTGACATATTTCTTGGTAAGACGATCCCCCGTTCTTCTCTTATCAGCAGTAAGACTAACAATGAATTAGTGTTAATTAATCAATTAAGGAACAAGTGATGAATGTTTTCAACATCCAATCACATGAATGATGTTAACACATAAATCAGACAATGCACCCGCAATTTAGTGTAATTCTCACAGTTGTGATCTTGACCGGTCTTGAAATAAAATCCCGAGACCACCAAGTCTGAGACCAAGACAAGACCGAGACTAAAGACAGTCGAGACCGAGACAAGACCAAGCTCATCAAAAAATGGTCTTGAGACTGGAGTACTACAACACTTCCCCAGACGACAGGCATGAAAAGGTCAAAGGTCAATAATGTGTTATGCTCACTGTGTGTGTTAATGTAAGACATCTGTGCTGCACAAGAGAGGAGAGAGAGAGAGAGAGAGAGAGAGGAGAGAGAGAGAGGAGAGAGAGAGAGAGAGAGAGAGAGAGAAGAGAGAGAGATAGAGATTAGAGCAGTAGAGAGAGAGAGAGAAAGATCACCCATTGAGAGCACACAAGCAGAGATGACAGACAGCATCAGACAGACGCAGCGCCCTCTTCTGTCCACACCAGTGACTCTAAACATATCACATTTGATCTCTGAAATCTTGTCAATTTCCTGTAAGTCCCCGTGAAACGGAAGTTGCGATCGTTTTTACTTCCGTATTTTCAGAGTAAAATGGAGTTTCTAATTAGAAAAATAGTGGGCGTGGCTTTTGAAATGAAACTTTTCAGACTTTAACTGAAGATTGTGAGGGCACACGATGTTTAATAAGAGAACGACCCACATTGATTAACTATTTACAATAAACGCTGCAATATTTCATGGAAAAAAATAAGATTTGTAATTTTTAATGTCACTGGGACTTTAAAACCTGAATACACATTAAAGCATCTACCTGTGAGCACCTCGCTGATATGTTTGAGATTGAGAGCACACAGCACCCCAAAAACATCCTCTGAATGTGAATGAGGTGTGTGTGAGATTTACAGGCCAATATAAAAATAAGAGAGCTGATGGAAACTCTCATAATGATAAAACACCAGCGTGTGCGTTCACGTGTTTGTGTAATAACACAGTTGAGCGTAGAACCTGATTACAGTATTTCTGAGATTATTCCACCTGGAAATGTTTCTGTTTTTATCACACAGCCCATCAGTTCTTTGAAACAGCAGATGAATAAATGAACCGTGACACAGAACCTATGAGAATCTCTCAGACTCAAACCTTCTTACAACTCAGAGTTGTGTTTTCTGGAGATATCTTGCCGTGTAATGTTGCTGTTGTTTTGGACACGTGAGTTAAAACAGGACGTGAGAGCTTCAGAGATCTGTTCTTCATCTGAAAGCCAGTTCTACTCCTACATTCTGTTGACCATGAAAACATAAAATTTCACTTCTTCCTGAAAAACTAAATCTATACATAACAGTGTGTATGTGTGTGTGTTTACCTGTTAACAATGATTTGTGAGAATAAACTCTATAAAAGTACATTTCCATGAAGTGTTTATAAGCTCGAGGTGACCGGACGCCTCGGGACGATTCTCGTGAACTCGCGATGTGTGTGAATTAAAATGTCAGTGGAAGACTTGGAGATTTAGAGATTTGTGAGTTCTTTTACATCTCAGAATGAAAGTGATTGTGTACAGAAGGAATACAGTTGTCTCTCGACCGTAAGCGATCAGACCACCCATCGTCCCACCCCAATGCCACTGTATCACAATGTTCAAGATGAAATGATTTGAGGTAGAACTGTATTCATGATCGACGCCTGCTGTCATTTCTGATTACTCGAGAACACTCATGCCCATTTCTAGTCTTTAGTGGGTGGAGTTTCTCTCCGTAAGCCCCGCCTCAAATTTAACTCGTCTCAAACTTTTTCCACACATAAAAACACAAATGTTGCTACAGAGCCACATCGATCGACACACACTGAAGCAAGGTCTCGTCCGGCGTGACCTCTCCTCTGTGTGTGAGGCGCAGAGAGAGAGAGAGTGTGTGTGTGTGTGTGTGTGTGTGTGTGTGTGTGCGTGTGTGTTAAGTCATGGCTGTGGACAGAAGTGATCAGAGTATTCTCCAGTATGAACACACTATGGTAAGTGTTTTATGTTTATGATGTTTTTATGAAGTCCTCAATCAGATGGGAATCTGTGTGGTTGTGTCAGTAATGCATGTTGTCTGTCAAATGTTTTCATATTTATTAGAAACTGTTATTGAGAGAAAATGATCATAAAATATTTTCTGACAAACAAAAATAATCCTTGGAAAACATTTTCTTTATAATAACACATTTGTACAGAATGCTTGTATCTCACACCAGTGGTTCTTCACAACACCCTAATGATTTTTTCTTTCTGTTTGTGGCTGTTTTCACACTTTTATTACTTGTAAAACATTTTCTTTATAATAAAAACATGTTCAAAGTAAAAGAAAATGTGTGAAAACATCATTAGGGTGTTTTGAAGAACCACTGGTGTGAGAAACAAGCATTCTGTACAGATGTGTTGCACTGGGGTTCTGCCATCTGCTGGACAAAAGCTAAAGTGCATCTGTGTTCCAGAATCAACAATCCTAACAGAAAATGCCTTTAATCTTGTAATAATAAATGTACAGTTAAAATCGAAATGGTTCGTCGTTTCGTCGTTAAAGTCAGTAACATTATTGTTGGGCTATACAATCACTAATCCAGCTCTTTACTTTTAAAATGGATGACAAGAACAAACAAAAACAGAATTTATTTTAACCTTTAAAATTTAAAGGTTTATTTTAAAGAAAATAACGATTAAAATGGGCAATTAATCGTAAATCTGTTGCGAAATGTGAAGGTTATCGAGCTTTTCATGCATTGAACGGACACTTGACTGGTTCAATATGGCGCCGCGCTGTAGGCGCGTGACCATATGCGGCGATGCGCAGACCAATCATAGTATCGCGAGAGTGCGATTTCCGTAAGGAGCAGACGGTCTGCTCTCGCGGTTATAGCGTCGATCGGTCTAAGCAAAGGATTCAAACACACAACGCATACATTCGGTTTGACCTTTGAGTAACAAGCGGTACTTGTTGATTCAGTTGAATGATGTTCTTACACGCGTCAAAGCTGGACTCACTGCGACGAACGATTAACTAACACTTGGTTCACACCAAACACGAATATACAAAGTCATTGCAAAGACGCGTATAGACGGCGACGCGATTGCCACTCGTCTTGCGCGATGGTTGAAAATATTTGTCAGATCACGTCACTCGCGCGAAAATAACGAACTTCTCCCGTGAGTAATAGAAAGTGTGGAAGGCGATTGTTCGCGTTTGGTGTGAACCCAGCATAATGGCTTCCAAAACACAAAGTTTTAGTGGAAAGTTCCCTCCAAAATAATAAAGACATGTTTTATTTACTCACCACAGTGTGCTTCTTGCGCAGTTTTCAGAATCCATAAAGCCCGTTGTTGTGGTTTGAGAATCTCATAATATCGCACGGGTAGGCTACACCCATTAATGCTCCAGTGAAAATGATCAAATGTTTTGTAAATAATTAAAGGCGTTTAATTGTTTTTATGTGTGTGACTGTATCTGTTTCTCAGGAAGAGTCGGTTCCACTGCGAGAAGACGCGCGTCACCGACGCTACACACCTGAACGCAGCGCGTCACTCAAAGTGCAGGAATATGAGAAGGGACGAGGCGTCAAGCGTCAAAGGCGTGAGTCAAATCACAACCTTCTGTTTTTACATCAATACCAAAGTTTACACAGAAACGACGGATGAGTCAAAGATGTTTTTGTATTTTAGAATTCTCTCTCTCTCTCTCTCTCTCTCTCTCACTCTCTCTCTCTCTCTCTCGCTCTCTCTCTCTCTCTCTCTCTCTCTCTCTCTCTCTCTCTCTCTCTCTCTCTCATTGCTTGGCTGCGTTCAAAAAAGTGCAAATATTTATACAAACAAAACAAAAAAATACAAAAAGTAAAATAGTAGTAATAATATAAAATAGAAAGTAATATGTACCCGTGTAGTGCAAAGTTAAAGTGAATTAGTAATTATATGAAGCAGAAATAAAGTACAATTTAAACAGAGATTTACAAAAGCAAAATATACATTTAAGTATCAAAATCAAGTAATACAAGTAATATACACGATGACCGGATGCAGTTGGATCGTTGAATCAGCGTATACTGTACACAGCGAGTGAACGACTCGCACACGAATGACTCATCTGAACCGATTCATTTAAACTATTGAACTTTTCAGTCACTAGCGAATGAGAGATCATTGAATCATTTAAAGTGAACCACGGAGAATGCAAGATGTGAATGAGCTAGCTATTCAAAGCTATTGTGTGCTGAACATTTAGTTGACAATGATAGAAAGCTTTATATGATTAAAAAAACATTTCTGTTTGGTTGAATAAAACTTAATCTTTTTAATAGTTTTATATAACTTCAGAATTGTCATTTTCATCAAATTTTTATTAGAACTTTAAATCTTCAAAGTCACGTTGGTTAAGCCACTTAATGGTACAGTAGTACGTATGTGTACAAGATCAGGATGGCAAGCACCTCCGGCTCGTTTTGAGCCTGGGAAAACCCTGTGGATAATGCAGTGGTGCATCATGGGTAACACCCGCTGTGTTTGTGTGGGCCTGTGCAGAGCCATTGAGAGAGAGGTTCTGCCAACGGAAGTCCAAGTCTTCAGATAATTCCAGGAAGTGATGTTTTCTCGTCAAATGCTTTATTTCTTTCATTGTTTTATTCATTAAATGGCTTTCGTCTTTGAACGGGTTAGAAGTTGACCTCAGTTGGTCTGTTTAGTCGCAGCTCATGCGTTACTGGTAACTTCGGGGATCTATTGAAGGCTCTGTGAAGCGTTCCATTGGAGTCAACGAAGTTGACGCAACTCTCTCTCTCAATGGCTCTGGGCCTGTGATAAGACAGGTGTGCAGTGCTGCATTATGGGTAACGAGTTCTCTGTTTGTGTAGCCTGGGCGGCGTGCTGTCGTCGGGTGTGTTTGTCATGGATCGGGGCGGACTGGATCTTTCTCATGTTGTTGGGAGTTGCCCTGGCACTCCTCAGCTTCCTCATGGATATCTTCATCTTCCTCTTCATGGACGGTCAGTTTTAACCCCCAATTGAATTGCTTTCGTATTCCTTTCATGTGGTGCCGACTGTTGTCTCTCTCTCTCTCTCTCCAGCGCACAGGTTTCTCTATCATCTTTCTGACAGTAATGTGATGTTGCAGTATTTGACGTGGATCACCTTCCCTCTGCTGCTCATGCTGTTCGCTGCAGGTTTCACGCAGATGTTCGCACCTCAGGCTTCTGGTGAGACACACAATACACAGATTTCACTGTAAGACGATGACATGTGGTGTACGTCACCGTCACACAAACCCGCTGACACGAGTAAAACACGAGAAGTAATTGACCAGAGGAGAACTGGTCCTCCTGTTAGCCCAGCGTTCTTTACCACAGCTGTCTCACTGGGCGATGTATATTTTGTTTGTTGGTTTGTAAGTCTTGATTTATCATTGATGTGTGTTTCAGGATCTGGTATTCCCGAGGTAAAGATCATCCTCAGAGGAGTGATGATGAAAGAATATCTCACTCTGAAAACATTAGTGGTTAAAGTCATCAGTCTGGTCTTTGTGCTGGGAAGTGAACTGCCCGTGGGCAAAGAGGTGAACACAAACACAAACGCACGCTTAACACATCACAACAATGCAATGCAAGAGTCTCAATTCCAATTTGTATAGCAGAATTGACAGAAGTACACTTTTATTATCACGAGTTTGTCTGTTGTAGTGTGTTAATGTGTTTTGTTAAAGCTGAGGATGAAATGTGTGTTTGTGTCTTAAAGGGGCCGTTCGTGCACTTTGGTGCTTTGTGCGCCGCGCTCCTCTGTAAATTCATGTCTTTCTTCAGTGATATTTATAAGGTATGAAAGACATATCGTGTGAATTGACACGTTTTCTTGTTTGTATAAAACTGTCGACGTCAATATCTGAGAATATGTGTGGGTTTGTGTTGAACAGAATGAGGCCAGAAACTTGGAGATGCTCACGGCTGGATGTGCGGTCGGGATCGGCTGCTGTTTCGCTGCTCCTGTCGGAGGTCAGAGATCGTGTGTTTGTGTCCGGAACAACACCGAACACGTTTGCTTAGCCGCAGAACAATCTGAAATCCTTTATATATTAATTTACCAGTCAGAAGCCTAAAGTTGATTGTTAAATCATGTTATAATATTGTTTGTGTGTTTCAGGTGTGCTGTTCAGCATCGAGGTGACGTCGATGTTTTTCGTGGTGAGAAACTACTGGCGAGGGTTAATGTCTTCTGTGTTTGGGATTCTCATCTTCAGACTGCTGGCCGTGTGGAACAAAGAGGAAGGTGTGTATTCACAATATCATGTCGTGGTGAAAATATCGTACACGCTTAATCCTGATCAAATCATGCTCAGACAGATTCTCTCCACAAATTTCCAAAAGCTTTTTTTTTAATGCACTCTGGATATAATCTCTCTCTCGGTCTCAGAGACGATCATGGCTCTCTTCCCAACAAAGTTCAGGCTGGAGTATCCCTTTGACCTTCAGGAGCTTCCAGCGTTTGCTGTTATGGGGTCAGTTCAGCGATCTCTTTATCAACTTTACTGTGAAAAAGACACTTTTACTCTCTTTGTGAAATATTAAAGTTAAACGTTTACTATTATTTTGAATCACATTTCTACCCTCACGTGCTTAAATGGTCATGTGATGCAGAAGCCTCACGTAGTTTCTCTTGAATGACATGACATCATAAACTGTGTTCTAAAAGATCTGATGTTCAGAAACACTTGTGTTGTGTTGTGTGTTTAATATCACCTGACAAAAAATAAACGCATCATATCATAAAGATCATATACTAAACCTTCATTTAAAAACGTTTATCACGTAATCTCTCTCTCTCTCTCTCCTCTCTCTCTCTCTCTCTCTAGAATAGCATGTGGCTTTGGTGGAGCTTTATTTGTGTATTTAAATGGGCAGATTGCTCTATTTGTGAAGAAACAGAAAGCTATGAAGAACTTTCTCCTGACAAAGTTAGTGTCCTGTGTGTGTTTGTGTGATATAATACTGAACTGATCTGAAGTCTGTCTGTATTTACACAACAAGATAAACATGTGAATGTGTTTCCAGCTGTTTTCTGTACTCTGGTCTGGTGTCAGTGTTCATATCATCGCTCACTTTCCCTCCGGGCTTTGGACAGTTCATGGCTGGACAGGTAACGCACACACGCACACTTTTAATATTAAATCACTCTACAGAAATGAATGTAAATCAGAAATCAAAGGTTTGAAGACTGACATCACTTCCTCCTCATAGCTTACACAAAGAGATACCTTGATTTCCTTTTTTGACAACCGCACATGGTCGAGAGAAGGAATCGTGGAAGATTTTCATCCGGATGATCATTTATCTGCCTGGAAGCATCCACAGGCCAACGTCTTTATAATCCTGAGTGTGTTTGTCATCATGAAGGTGAACACACACACACACTTCCACAAAGATTACAAGTCATCTTTAACAGATGTTTTGATTGTTGTAATTCAGTGTGTGTTGTTGCGTAGTTCTGGATGTCGGCTCTCTCCATAACGCTACCTATCCCGGCCGGTTCGTTTGTACCTGTGTTTGTTATTGGTAAGTGTGTCGTTTCTCTTTCTCGCAATGTTAGAAGTGCACAGCAGAATTGTGAGTGTTAGAAAGGGTCAGATTAACACTCACAGTGTTGGGTATACACTGTGAGAGTTCATTTGTTTTTTTTAACACTGCCGATTTTCCAGTGTTGTTTGTGATATAATGCACACGTGTGTGTGTGTGCGTTCAGGTGCCGCTTTCGGACGTCTGGTGGGTGAAGGTATGGCCACGTTGTTTCCAGATGGCTTTGGAACAGAAGACGCCGTCCATCCCATAATTCCTGGAGCTTACGCCGTAGTGGGTGAGACACTCAGCATCACGACTGATCTCAGGTGTGTGACCTCAGAAACGTCTCTTCATCCGCCTGCCGCTTGTTTGCAGGCGCCGCGGCGCTGACGGCGGGCATCACTCACACCATCTCCACCGCCGTCATCATGATAGAGCTGACGGGTCAGATCAGATACGGTCTGCCCATCCTCATCGCTGTCATCCTCTCCAACATCATCTCACAGAACCTCCAGCCGTCCATCTATGACTCCATCATCCGCCTCAAAAAACTGCCGTACCTGCCCGAGCTCGGCTGGGGTCACCAGGAGTGAGTCGCTCTCCTCTCTACCCGTCCGTCTGTCCGATCAGAGACATGCTCCTTGATCATCTTACTTGATAACGTTTATAGAATGTCAATTGAAGTTGCTTTGTGAATGGATCACACGTCAAAGTGTGTCAAGGAGACGTCTCTCTCTCTCTCTCTCTCTCTCTGTAGGAAGTATAATCTTCATGTGGAGGACTTTATGTTGAGAGACGTTCGGTACATCACTCTGAAGTCCACCTATAGAGATCTGCTCAAGATCCTCCGGACGGGAAATCTTAAGAAGCTGCCGCTGGTGAAATCTGAAGGTACACACACACACACACACACACACACAAATGAAAAGAGATAAAGATCATTATAACATCTCTTTGTGTGTCCTCCAGACTCTATGATCTTGTTGGGATCTGTTGAGCGCGCTCAGATACGCACACTCCTAAAGCAGCACGCTAAGCACCTGCGAGAGCAAGTGGACGAAGAGAGACGACACACGTCTGAGGTCAGCCGTGAGGTTCTCTTCCAGGTCAGACGCTCAACACGTGTCTCTAAACTAATTCTGCGTACTGATGACGTTGTGTTTCGCTGTGCTTTAACTGTTTCTTCATGAAGTTCAACATGCTGAATATGAAAGTCACATTTACATCAACAAATATTTCCACACATTTATACATTTCGGTATTATTACTTGTGCGCTGAAATCAGGGTAGTTGCATAACACTGAATTAAAAACAACAGTTTAACACAACAGTTACTAATAATGAGTCAAGTGTACATTTGATAGTTTTTTGTCTTTTATTGACTAATGCTGTCCTCACGAACCAGACGTAGTCACCCATCATCGCTTCATCCCACTTTACCTGTGCTACAGACATTTCTACAACAGTGGCAATTGGAAAATCATTTTTAAAATATTTGAAGATTTGTACGTTTTTAGTTTTTTTTCAAGGGGCAATCTTCTGGTCTCTCTCGTGAAACCATCATGGAAATGACTCAAACTGCAATTCATCGACTGGCCGCTAGAGACTGGCTCCAAAACAGAGCAGAATCTCATTGAGCCCCATGTTAAAATGGGCAACTTTACAGCAGAAAAAAACATGTGTACTGCCTGGTACAGAAAAAGATTTTGCTCTATATACTGTAGCTTATTTTACCTTTCATAACAACTGTGAGGAGGGTGAATTTTTTTACAACTCACCCATTTCACTTGTATTAAGCCTTAAAATTCAGCAAATTAGGTGCGTGGCCACTTGAGTGACAAGTGGTTTCAGCCAACCAGGCGCCTCGGCTCCAACCACGTCCCGCCTCTTTGCCCATTTTCGATATCCGTGAGTGACGCGTATCTAAGATGACGACGGCTGGCTCCGCCCGCTTTAAGCGTCAATTTTTATACGGCAAAAATTATATACAAATGTTCTTATTCAGTTATTTCATCACAGTTTCGCGTTTGTCAATGGTGTCCCACACACCTGTCCCACATTTAGTTTGTTGGGTGGTGGTCACCCTAGCCACAGCCCCACCTCAAAAAAATTCACCAGCCACCACTGAACACAAAAGAAGATATTTTGAAGAATGTCGTCCAGCAAACAGTTCTGGGCCACGTTTGACTACCATTGTATTTTTTCCTACTATGGGAGTCAATGGGGAGCGAAATCTGTCTGGTTATAAGCATCATCAGAACAAAGACATTTATACAGATTTGGAACAACTCGAAGGAGAGTTAATGAGGACAGAATTCGTTTTTTTTATCACTTTAAGTACCTCAGTCAAGATTAAATATCTCAGGTCACTTACCTTGCCAAGTAGGTGTATCTTGATTTAAGATTTTTTTTTACTAGAAAACAGGACTAAATGCTTCGTAAGAAATGCATTTTTTTGCATTGTATGAACAAGTTTGGGCGATACAACAGTTTGTCTCACTGTGTTACAGAGGTCCTCTGAGGAATCTTCAGGTCCGTCTGCTCGTCCTGTTTCTCCTAAACCTCACAAACCGGCTCTGAAGAGATCATCTGTCACTGAGACAGACACCGACGTTCATAAAAGTAAACACACATTTGCGCAAACACGCATCACTCATGCTGCCTGCCATTTGTGGATTTCATTTCAGTGGACTTCTACAGCTGTCCAGTCTTGAATATGAAATAAAATATTCTGTTCTGTTTTTTACAATAATGAGCTCAGATGTTAGATATAACAACACCCAAACACAATATTCAGCTTGTACTGCGGTAAACATGGTAATAGAAGTGTTCTCTCTCTTCCAGAGTTCAGCTTAAAGAATCTGTTCTGTGGTGACGCTCAGACCGTCACGATAGAGGTGAGCGTTCACACACACATATAGATGATGTCTGGTTACTAGAGTAAAGTTTAGTTACTAGGGATGTAACTATTGACTCAACTCAGGATGCGATTCATGATACTGATCTAACGATACGATTTTAGTACAAAATGACAAATTAGAAATCAACAACTGCCCTTTTATAATTTCTCAAATGCTGCACATTTCCTTGTAAAATAAACATCTATTTTATGTCAAACAACAACTAAACTGCAATTTAAAACAAATTCCAAATCAAATAAAACATGAATACTATGAAAGTCTATTTAAATAAGTCACTTCGCTTTACATTTAAGAAATATCTGCATATCCAGGTTTTTCAAGTGTGCAGTAAACCTGCTGTTTAAAACATGTGCTGCGATTCGAACAACATCTCAAGCGGCTTGAATCGTCACATGTCATAGTCGATTTTCAACCGGCTCACGGTGAATCGCTGCATCCCTATCAGTTACTGTAGTGAAGTTTGGTTACTGTGGTAAACCTTTGCGTTCAAGCCATGTGTATATATGTGGTGTGTGTTTTACTCTTCTCTTTGTATCTCTCCAGGACGACTCGGACACAGAGGACGATGTGACACTTCGAGAGGTGGAAAATAAAGCACACACAGAAACACGTTTACTTTTAATTGAATTGACGTAAAAGTAATTCAAGTTTTAATGGGAGGCTGGAAGGCTTACAAGATCCTAGGCTCATACATAAGAACATAAAAGATGCTTTCTGTTCAATCTGATCTCTGATAGTCACGTGCGCTCAGGACGACACCATCTACTGTTATGTTTGTATTTCTTCATAAAATCTTTGTGTCAGGCCGTAATGATGCTGTAACACACATCATGCTTTGTGTCTTTCACTCTGAGTGCAGATCGAGGAGTGGGAGGGGCTGCAGCTTGACGAGCAGGTGAACTTCAACGACTGTAAGATTGACCCCGCCCCCTTCCAGCTGGTGGAGCGCACCTCACTGCACAAGGTGTGTGTTTGTGTGCGACTAGTCTTGTTTTTATATCCCGGTGGATATATTTTCTATGATCTTTAGGTTTAGGGGTTGTGTGTGCGTGTGTGTGCGCGCGTGTGTGTGTGTGTGTGTGTGGTCATGTTTAATTTCCCTGAGGAGTGAGTTTTGAGTGATGTTTTAAATCAAACACACATTTATTGAGGATCATTTGATGTCTGGCAGGCTCACACTATGTTCTTTGTGCTGAGTTTGGATCAAGCTTACGTCACCAGCATCGGTCGACTCATTGGGTTGGTTTCACTGAGAGAGGTCAGAGGTCACCTAGAAACAAGATAAAAATGAAAGATGTTGGTGGATGTGTTTTAAAGTCATTTTTCTGTCACCGTGTTCGTCTCGTGTGTGTTATAGCTGCGTAAAGCTGTGGAGGGCTCTCTGACAGACGAGGGGTTGAAGTTACGTCCTGTGCTGGCCAGTTTTCAGGACTGTGGGACGGGCGCTAACAACTTCAAAACAGAGAAGACTGAACTTCACAAACTGCTGGATCCTCACAACGACGTCTCACATCAACCAAACACCTCAGATTAGTAATGGACCGTACATTATAAACACATTATTCTGTCTTCCAGTTGGCTGGAGAGCTCCGCCCTCTTCTTGACCATTAAAAGTGACCCTGATCACCCGGACTCAAATCCAGTCTGACGAAAACAATACAGTACAAATGATTATTTATTTCTCAAAATGATTTCAGAATGTTTTGGTTTATAATGTTGTTTGCTGTTTCCAGTGAAATATCTCATATTTAATTGCATTGAAGCTCTTCTGTACTTTCTCTTGTTACTTTCCTCTTTGACAGACTGGCACACATTTCTTTACACCGACGTAAACGTTAGAAGAGCACAGCAACATGACTTCCTCTTATTTAAATAAACAATAAAAATAAAGACAAACAGTAAAACAAAAACAAAGTGATTAAGAGGGTTTTTTTGGTGCTGTTAATATGGATGTCAATAAACATTCATTAATGATGAATACTGTTTTATTAAACACTTTTTTTTACCCAGTTTTCCATTGGACCAGGAGAATACGAAGTTTATTTATTTGCAGAAATAATGTCAAATTCACACTGAAATTGTGTAAAAAAGACTGGGTGATTTGTTTTGAGTCGTTGATAAAAAACCTCAGGACTCCAGAGGGCGACAGAGATTCATTCAGATATCAGTAAACCAAATGTGTGTCACATTAACAAGTTTATTTAATTGGTTAAAAGATTAAATAAGCCTTTAACAAAAGAAAGAAAAACAAGAACACGTTTCTTAATTGTAGTTTTGTACAAGTTTATGTGTGTGTTTCAAATGACAAAGAAAAAAACACCAACATTAAAAACTATTTGTGAAATTCTGGTTTTCATAAAGACTATTTTCCGCCTCACTGACTATAACTGAACAGTGAGCTTCGTGTCTGTCTTTTCACTGCCTGTGTCCATTCATTAAATAATGCAACATCAGACATTAAAGCTTCTTCTAATTTGATAAGATAAGAGAACATGAAGGTCAATTGAACAACGAACCAAACACCATCAACTTTCAATTTGTATTTATTTGATCCGTGTGGAGAGTGATTATCTTTTATTACTAGAATGAGACAAACGTTTCATTTACAGTTACAACAGATTAATGAGTCATAGAATATATTATAATATACAGTAATACAGAGAGAGATCACCTGAGGACATAATGTTCACTGTAAACTTAATGTGTGTGTTTGCATATGTGTCTGGCCAAAATACTGTCCTCTGATTGGCTGATGACTTTGGAATGGAATCTGAAACAATAAATATGCAAAAAATACAGGTGTGTGCGTGCGCGTGTGTGTGTATGTATAAGGGTGGTGTGTTTCTAAAAATACACCCATAGGATCAATTCTTTGACAAGGTAAATAAATAAACAGACCATCATTTCAATAGTTTAAAGTACACAAACTGAACACACCCCCACACACACTTACAGTTCCTCCAGTGTCATGTGTTAATGAACGCTAATGTTCCGAACATTTATAATCAAGTCTGCGAAATGACAGGGAATGGAATAAAGTAAGGAAATGGTAACATTCAGGTGACTTGTTAGCATGATGTCACATGACCTTTCACCTGTCTGCCTGACACCGGTTTATAGTCTACTGGAGGTCACAGAGTAATGTCAAAGGTCAAAGTTGAGACGGACGAAAGCTTGTGATGTTCCTCAAATCATCAGAAATATTCATATATGCAGTAACTTTGGGTTTATTGATTGACTGCGTGGTCCTCTCCGGATGTCACGGTATAGAATAGAACATCCCAAAATGTTCAGTAAATAAACACATGTATATTTTGTTTATCTGTGGCCTGTGTTCATTGTTAAGTTTACATGATCTGCACTTTCCCACTTAGACTGACGTCACTGTAAGTGTTAAACAGAACGTGTCTTCTCAAAAATGTCTTCACAGACATGCTTATAACAATCATTAACCATCCGTCACAGCTTATTAAAGTCACTGTTTATCATCTTATTAACTCGAGAGCTTTGCTTGACACACACAGTTTCGGTTTTTTTTGCTTTAAAATAATATATTCCTACTTGCAAACATGAAGGCTGAGTAAATGTAAATGCCTATGAAAATGTGTTTGTATTTTAAAGTGATAGGAGACAATTGCTGCTATTATTTGTTGGGTATTTGTTTATAAAAAAAGAAAAAGTTTGTTGAAAAAATCAAACTAGCTGCAAATTCATCTGACAACACATTTCCATTGAACAGAATGAGCGTTTCATCTCATGATTCCTGGAAAAGTACAAACTGTTTAATATTTTAGTGCAGGAATGATTTTTTTTTGCTTTGATGTCTTTTATATGCTTTTTTTCTTCGTATAGAATCTATTTTAGGTGTTTATGTACAAATAAACGTTATTCATTGACCCGTGTAAGTCAACCTCAGTCTTAAACAAAAGCTGATAAAGTTTCATCAAGGTTTAGCTTTGTTCTTCATATGCTGAATGAGTTTTAATATGAGCACAAACACCACTAAACATCTTTACACGGCAGAAATACATCTTTCACACACTTGACTTAGGGCTATTTTATCTACATTAATTCAGAATCAGCTTTATTTGCCAAGGGTGCTCACGCACACTAGGAATTTGTTCTGGTTACAGGAGCTCTATTGTCTTAAACACGCAGTATATACAGTACATAACGCCAGAAATAGAAATGAAAATATCAAATAAATATAAATAATATACAAAGATGCAGTTTGGTTAAGTGTGACAGGTAAGTAATGTATATTACACTTGTGAACTGTACATTTAAACTATAAATTATAATGAATTATAACATGTAAGGCCGAACATGAGGAAATACTGATGTGTAGTAGGCTATATTATAGTAGCCTGATTACTACACTTTATTGTATACTACAGTATTCTAAAGCATTAACTAAAGTGAATTGATCAACTGTAGTAAACTTAATCCTTACAGTTTCACTATGGTAAAGCTTAAAAACACTAAAGCACGTAGGAACTGTACTACAGTTTATTATCTAGTGTATCCGTGTGTTTCTGAAAAACACAGAAATATGCTTTTACACAGAATAATAAAAGCATACTTTAAAAATGTGCACTTTCTGGGCAACACAAAACGCCGTGACTTGCAAATATCGCGACAGCCAATCGAAAGCTGAGCGATCGGGTGGCTCTCGCGATACTTTAGCGTCATACGCTGACAGGCCTGCGCAGCGCACGCCAAACGTGTGCGAGTGGGCGGAGACTATAAGTCGTAGTGTTCAGCTGAACACAAACTTCTTTCACACTTAAGAAGCCACGAACACTGCCGCAACGTTTCATGACGCGCCGCCGCACTTCCACGCTCGCGACTCTTCCACGCTCGCGACTTGAGTGTGTGTGATCTCGTGTTGTGTGATCTTTCCTCAGTGCTTGAAGTGTGTGAGCCGCAGAGAGAGAGAGAGAGAGTGTGAGCGAGCGAGCTTCAGTCATGGCTGTGGACGGAATAGACCAGCGCGCGCTGCAATATGAGCAAACTTTGGTGAGTGTTCCTTCTCCTTTTCAGTGTTTTAATAGAAAGTCACGCCACCCGTGGGAGTGTCGCAATGAACACACAACACTATGATGATATGAGGGATTGTGAGTGTGTATCTGTGATTGTTTGTTACATTTCAGAGCTGTCAGTCACACTCCTCTCACGGGAGATTTGTTTTGCGTACAATCTGAATGAAATGTTGAATGGTGTGAACCGTCTGAAGGTGTAAATGAATGCAGATGGTCGAGGTAAAACAATCGGTATTTGAGTAAACGTGATGAGAAATGTTTGAGTTCGTATTACTTGAGATCTTCAGTAATATTGACTTTGATCGCAGACTTGACAAATCTGAGCTCGGTTTGACAAACTCTCATGACGTTTGTCAGATTTATTTTTCTCACACGTTTCCATTTGCTCTCAGTTTAATGTTTTGGAGGAATAATGGAGATATTTGTCATTGTTCTTATGTGGGTTTGTGTATTGTGATGGCTGAAGGTGAAGTTGTCTGATAATCCGGGTGTCATCATCATCATCATCATCATCATCATCATCATGTGTTGTTTATATTGTATCTGAACGTCTGTCTCTCTACATGAATGTCTTAGTTTAACCGTAGTTCATTCTGGAGAAATGTTCAACCATACAGACTAAATGTAACCAAAACTGATTTGGAAAAGTTTTCAAATGCACCACCTGCAGAAGAGAGCAAACTGATCTGAGATCTGTCGCTCAGAACACCACACATTCATCTCTCTATTTATCCCCTGAATCAGACATAAAACATTCAGATATCCAGGTTAGTGTCTCCTGAAGTGCATTGTGGGTATTGAAGTAGGAACATCACATCACATCCAGTTTGTTTTGTGGAGAATTGAGTTTTGAATTTGTCAGAAATGAGTGTGTACTGTATGTGTTTATTAGAAGTGTTTATTGGATCAATAAACCGTGTGTGTGTGTGTGTGTGTGTGTTGGAGTAGATAAGTGTGTCCTCTGAGCTTTCACACGTGTCATTATGGATTATTGATTTGTTTTGATCTTCTCATGGAGGTGTGTGATGGTTCACTTGGGTAATGAATGAACTGTGTGTACAGGAATGTCTTGTCTGTCTTATTGTCTTTCTCTCTGTCTCACGGCTTCTCGTTGTTTTATTATGCTTCCCACAATTAACCGAGCATAATCGTTGTGATGATAATGTTTTAAAGCAAACACAAAACTCCCGACGAGGTCAGAAAATCCTCGCAAAGCTTGAATCTTTTAAACGGACACTTTAAGCACATCATTTTTCACTGCATTTCTACTATTTAAATATTTGCAAAATCCACAGACAAACATGAAGGTTGACCAATAGTAATGATTTATAAAAAAACAAAAATTCAAAATGGAGTATGCAAAAATGGAATTTACAAGGTCACAAAATGTAAATTTTTGAGGTGGAGTCGAGTGTTTTGATGATTAATTGCGTGCTTTGAAATTGGGTGAAAGAAGTTCAACGGAAGCAGATTATAACATATTCATTGGGTGTAAAGTCTGGGCCTTATAAACATGCAGAAGTGACATTTAAAACAAAAGTTCTGAACTGACCAAATAATCGTGTTTATTAACCGTGGTAAAGATTTTGAGAAAAATAATCGTGATTATTAGAGATGTAACGATTCACTCCGCTTGCGATGCGATTCACGATTCTGATCTCACGATGAGATTTTATTCAAGATTTCTTTTACAGAATGAGTTTAGGCAAATAAAAATGAACAACTGATTATTATATCTCTAATGTCGCACACTGTCGTATTTTCTGTCAAATAACTAAATTGCAGTTTTCAACACAAAAAAATGAATATAACAAAAGTCTCTTTAATATAAACAAACTAAGACTTTGTCTGTGCTTTTCCTAACTTTTACGTTTTTGAGAAATATCCACATTTACCAAATTTGCAGAAAGAAACAGCGGCCCCTGCTGTGCAAAACATGAACTGCGATTATTTTAACGTATCAACCGATTTGAAGCGTCACATATTATAATCGGCTCACGGTGAATCGTTTACATCCCTATTGATTTTCATTATTTTAGCTGTTTGACTGACAGCTGTCAATCACCCGTCCCTCATTAGAATGTCATATTGTTACATGACTCATTGTGACTTGTTTCCTAGTTTACAGTAACTAGACTCACAGTAGTGGCCCGTTCACATTAACAATGAAAACGACAACTAAAATGACAAAAATAAATGTTTAAAAACCATTAGTACTAATATACGAGGTTGTGAGATGAATTAATCTGATGTTTATGTAAATAAAAGCAGACGGGATGTGACGTTTCTCTGTTTTTTTTTAACCACATCATTGACATGCGGATGAATTCAAGTAACAAAAACAAGCTTCACATTTCTGAAACACATTTGGTCTATCAGAAGCGTGTTTACTGTAAACACACGTGTCTGGTTGTTTTTAAGACTTCAGGGATTGACTTAAAGCAATATTCTGTAACAGAATTAAATGAAATATCATTCATAGTTTTAAATAAAGACTTTGAAGTGGTTTGAGAGAGAAAGATAATCTGACAGATGAGATCTTCAAAGGTTTATAGTCAGATGAGTATTTGACCTCTTATTACCGTAGTACAACTCTACAGAATTTCTGCTGTTTCTGTAAAGCGCTGTTTGTATACGTTTCTTTATTTAATACTTTAATAAAGACTTTAATCTGTTGAACAAATGGAATATTCTATCCCCTAAACCAAACACTCACAGAAATATGCATATATATATATATATATATAAAATGTTTTGTTTTATCACAAACGAAGCCAAAAATGTCCCCTCGAGGTCAAAAATTGTTTCTATTACTATTTTTGTGGCGACATTTGGTTCACCCACTTCACATGAGGAATTATGGGATGTACTTAAACAGATTGTGAGAGGTCTGAGGTTGTTCTCTGTTTCTCATGTTTGGATATTATTTGACTTTGTGTTGATAATCTGTGTTTGTGTGTCTGCTTGGTGTGTAGCTGATTTGTTAAACAAAGATCCTATCTGAATGGATTTATGTGATACCCAACACGCGCACGCAGGCGCACACACACACACACACACACACACACACCACACACTCTCTCTTATTTCTCTCTTTCTTACAACACTAAAGTTGTTTGTGTGTCTTGTGTAAGTGTATGTTTGTGTAAAAACGTTCTTCTGGACGGCGTCCAGTGCCGCTCCATCAATCTTTACTTCTGTTGGGCCAGTGGGGGCTGATGGCCGTGGTCGTCATGGTTACAGCTCATTTTCTTAAAGTTCTTCTATATAGAGGGAAGTACTGTACAAATCAGCTGTCTGTCTCTCTCTCGCTCACTCGGTCGTTCTCTTTCTGTCTCTCTCTTTACGTCTCTCTCTCTCTCAGACAGAAGTGAAAGATTCATTCTTCCCTTTTGTTCGTTTATTCACTCCATTTCTCATGGGAACCTTGATGAATAGACGCACACAAACACTTTCTCTCAGGTGTGTGAGACGTTAACATCAGATTTAATGAGGGTTCCCAGTAAATCATTGGAGTGTGTGTGGGTCAGTTAATGTTAAACAGTGTTTTGGTGAAGAGCAAAGAAAGGGTTCAGGAGTTTGTGAAGTATTTAGTGGGTTAGTTGTCTGTTTTTTTGTGAATGACGCACACGCACATAGAGTTTCATAACACAGATCTTATGGTTTCATTCAGTTTCCAGCGGTCTGTGAGATCATGTTATCAGACATCACACCGTCAGCTCTCCATATTTTTATTGTCTTTTTTGTAAACACAAAGTGTATAACGGCAATTGTGAGTTAAAAGTCAATGATGTTGTAAAGCACCCTGCCCTCGCTCTGGATAGACAGCACATTCAAACAACTCTCAAAAACGGTAGTCAATACAGTAAAACAAATTAATAATAATACAAATATAATAAATGTTATGTTAATGTTAACAAAATTTAAGGCTTATATGACAATGTAACAAGTTCAAGGAATGGGAAGAAGGAGGCGGGAACCAGCTAACATTGAAGCAAACTTTTAATAAAATTAACAAACCACAAAACGAAAGTAAAATGCCGACAGCTCCCTCACTGTCGACTGCCGGCCACACAAACATAATAAAACATAACATAAAATCCAGGCCTGTCGTCCTTTACTGCTGTCGCTCCTCCTTTTATGCTTCCGATCTTCTCCGTGAGAGATGCGAGACCGGTGCAACGCACAGCTGACGCGAGTGATAGGCCTCGCGCCACCGGCCTCGCGCCACCGGCCTCGCGCCACCGGCCTCGCACCGTTCCCTCACGGCCCTCGTCTCTCTCTGCTTGTCACAGACATATTGCAACAGAAGAGAAGTTTCATACATTTCCATCAATCACAATGTAACATTCATATCATCTTCTGATGTAACATCACAGTTGTTTACATAATCATAAATATGCACAAGATTTTCTTGTTTTGACACAGTTCATGAAGTTCATAACATCAGATGACTGTAATACTTTTATACGGCGCTCAAAGCTAACGTAGACCTGATCTGATAACTTGGAGTAGTAGGACTACCCGAGCGCATCGAAGGGAAAAATGCAAGCGAGTTCATGACAAACTTATTTTCCAAACTTCTCGGTGACACTCTTTCTGAGCAACCCGAGCTGGATCGCGCTCACCGCAGCCTGAGACCTAAACCCCACGACCGATGATAATCAGATTTCACCGCTACATTGTAAAAGAAACTGTATTGAAATGGGCGAAGTCTCATAAGGACATTTCCTACAGGGCCACAAAATCAAGATGTTCGAGGATTTAAGTACAGATCTGGCGAGAAAACGCGCGTCATTTAAAATCTAATTTTGCAGTTTGCGGTCAAGAGCCTGTTCTACAAACAAGGAGTTTTGGAAAGTTGTTATGGAGGTCCTGGTGTTGTGTGTGATGCTGATGGACACGATCATCACTGTGGTTCTGATTTTCCTCATACACAGAGAGAAACAGAATCAGAAACATTGAGCTTTGATCTTCTCCTGCGTTCATCCCGTCAATCATTCAGACGTTCCTGGAAATATCTGCATCATCCTCTGTGATTTCTAAATGCGCCCAACGCTCACTCACCGACGGTTTTCTGTCAGACCTTAATAGAATTAAAGAAGTAAAAAGGCAGAAGTGCTGTATGTGGGACTGTAGATGCTGGAACGACCGTGACCAATTCCTCCTCTGAAGCTTTTTCGGACTAAATTCTGAAGACAGGCTGCAATCGCATGAACCGCTGCCTTTTATGTGACGTTGAATTCGACAACACACCCGGATCCGCCATGAAAGATACGCCCCTTTTTTAATAAAAGCGAGACCTAGTGGATAGTAGTAGCAATAACGTTCACGTTAATGGACGTTCAGTACGTGCGGAAATATGAAAGAAAAAAATCTAAATCGAATCGACCAAATATTTACAAAACACGATCAATTGATTTTTCGTTTTTTTTTGCCCAGCATATCTTGTTGTATTATGGTAAATGTGTTGCGTGTCGAGCAGTGTTCATTATGAGACTGAAGATGTGTGGATGTACACAGTGATGTGTTTAGAGAAAACACAAAGTGTTTACACTAAATCCGGATCAAATTCAGAGACAGAATGTCTTCTTTTGTTATTTTTGGCTTCAGGTTCGAGCAGGTAATCTGATAAACTTCAGAACCTGAGCAGCACATGAAGGTGTTGTTTGTGCGTGTGCAATAGTTTTGTGTGACAGGTCTCGTCTGAAGATCGGGACTTCTCAGAAGTGAAGGGTTGGTTCATCGGAAGATCTCTGTACATTTCGTTCCTCACAACATGCACTCACCTTTAGTTCATTCAGTTGGTGCAGATACAAATGTAATCTTTATGTATTTAAATGTTTTCTGTCTAACCTCTTTGAAACAGTGTACATTGGAAAAAAAGTGAAACTGTGATAACAATGTAAGTCCTGCGTCTGATAACCTCTGCATTCCTCCAAAATCCATTGTGACACGCGCACACACACACACACACACACACACACAAACCTTTTGTAGACGGTTTTATCAGACGCATGGCCTGACCCTAAGTTAACATCCGATCTGTTTGGTTATCGGTCTGGCTAATAACCATTTGTTTTATATTTAACTTTTTATTAATGTTTATTCATATTTTATTGTATATCCATTATATGAAATGTAAACTACTCAACAGTTATTGATTCTTTGCGGAGGTCCACTGGGAGGGTTTGAACTGAAGAACTGACCAATGTCTGACCAACCGTTTTTATTCTGAAAACATAAAAAAATAAACGTGTATTTTTTCATTTACCTTTAAAAATAACAAACAACTTTATTTAGGTTTTTTAATTTTTATAATTTTTACCTTTTTATGTTAATAATTGTAAAAAAAGTCAATTATTAATTACTAAATAAACAGTTATAAATAAATGAATGAATAATAATCATTATTCATTGTGAAAAATGACAACAGCTCTGTGGGATTTGTGTGTGTGTGTGTTTGTGGCTGCACAGGTGCGAGTGTTTTTAAATGAATGAGCTCGTGTAAGATTATCTACGGAGGCTTTTGGACTGTTGTGTAATTGTGTGTTATTGTTCCAGCAATCTGTTCTTGTTCCTTTGGCTTTTATGTACTTAGACTTAAGACACAAATATGAAAACAAATCCTGAGATTTACACACACGCATACACAAACAGAGAGAGAGAGAGTCTTTATTCCCTCTAATTCCCTTGTGTGTGTTTGTGTGTGTCTGTGTTATTTTGCCATTATAAAGGGAAGGGCTTTTAATATTTACATAATTTAATATTGTATTATATATATTATAATGTCAACAACAATAGTGTCAACCCTGTTACTGTATACCCTGTGATCTTTCGGACATGATTTTAATCAAACTCAAAGTAATATTTCTTTATTTTGTTCGCTGGAGATGACCAAATGCAATTTAATAACACTTTAAGGCAATTTTTTTCACTTCCAAACTGAAAAATGTTCCCCTGCATTTTCAAATTTCGTTCTTTTTTCTCTTTTATTTTTTTTCATAATTTATAATCTGATTTATTACTTTTATCCTTTGAATGTTTTCTCATCTCTGTCTCACAAACGCTCCATGTTTGTTGTTTTTCACTCATTTCTCACGCATTGTTGCAGTATTGTTACAGCTGTGTAACGCTCACCCTGGACAACATGTACTGTACCATTCACCCTGTGAGAACACACACACACTTTATAGGACAGACCCCCTCTGTGTGTTTGTGTGTTTGTGTGAATGGTGTCACAGTGATGAATCTGAGCACGTGCAGAAGAAACAGCTCACTTTGTGTTCGTCTTGCCCACAGAGCTGGACCTTAAAAGCTCTATATCTCTCTCTCTCTCTCTCTCTCGTGAACGGTCACTGTGCTCCTCAAACACACAGGTGTTTGGATTCAATCATTCAGAATCTGAACAGGCTTTTCTTAAAATCGTGTCTGCGTGTTAGCTGAATAATGTAAATGTAAAGAAACATTTTCTTGACTTTTAAAATGAATTTGCAGAGATGAGTTGTGGAGAACCTCATGAGCGCCTCCTCTGCTGCTGTGATGTATTACACCCGCTGCACCGTCAGAGAGAGAGAGAGAGAAATCTTTTCTCTTTCTCTCGGTCTGACATGAGCTGCTGTTCTTCGTCCTGTCGTTTTTCTCTCTCGCTTTGTTCCTATCTCCCACTTACCCAAAAATTGAAATTCTTCTCACACTGCAGCATGAATAAACCTAGTGTTGTACAGCCAAACATCCCTCTCGCTCTCTTCCTCTCTCTCTGTGTTTGTTTCGCTTGTATATCTTCTCTTTTCAGTTGTTCTCCTTCATCTTTTCTTCCTCTCCCTAGTTTTAGTGTTGACCTTTTTAGCTTTTCAAATGGCTTTTTTGAGACTTAAACACCCAACTGTGTGTGTGTCACCGCATGCAGCGCTTTTTAAACTTTTCTTGTAATTTACATTTCCTAGGATGCTTTTAGTATTAAGTAGTGCCTAAAAACTTAAACACACACACAAGCTCGCCCACACACAAACACCTGTACACATAAGAACTGATCAGTCTGTGGGAATTTTTGAGTCATCACTTAAGACACACCTGTATTCCTTGGCTTTTATTTTGAGCTGAGACATTGTGATGTTTTTACAGTGTTTTTTTACGAGTCTTTTTCTATACATTGTTAAGCAGTTTGGTCAATCATGGTTGTTTTTTCAATGTGCTATATAAATAAAATTAAAATGGAATGTTATGCACACACATACAGACACAAGCACAAACACAAAAACACACACACACAGAAACACATACATGTACGCGCAGACAACCAGAAACACACACAAAAACACACACACACACGTGCGTCACACACACACACACACACAGAAACACATACACGTGCACGCACACAAACACACACACACAGAAACAAAAACACATACATGTGCACACACACACAGAAACACATACACACGCGCACGCGCACACACACAGAAACACATCCAAATGCGCACACACACACACACACTTACATGTGCGCACACACACTTACACATGACTGTAATGACCTGCTGAGGCATTGGGTTAATCTGACTTGAGACCTTTTTCTCAGTAGTGTGTGTTTGTGTGTTTAGCATGTTCCTCTCTCTTTCTCTATCGCCCAGTGTGTTAAATGTTATTTTTGTTATAAATATTGTCCTCTTGTGGTCACGTGACTCTTGTCTGGCTGTTGGTTGAAACACACAGACGTATAATCACATCTCTTTACTTCTCTCTGTTCTTACTGCTGCTGTGTGTGTGTTTGCTTTATTTCCGTCTTTCCAGAAGTGATTTTCTGTGCTGCGGTGGTTGTGTAGTTTTTTATTATTTGACTTTAAGTCTCACATCTTTCTCTGTGTTTGTGTTGTGATGTTTAGCAGGTTTTAATGGCATTGCCTAAAGGAATAGTTCATTATGATTATTAAAATGATTGAAACACTGTGACGCGTCTACTCTGTGGGTTTATTGTAATGCATTACAGTGCTTAATGTTTTGTGAACCTGGGCCAAGAAACAACCAACCGTCATGTTCCAGACACCAGCTTAAGTTGACATGAGAGACCCCACCAACTCTTGAACCCGTATAAACCAGGTCTTTCTGCCACTTCAAGCTGGTTTACGCTGGATTTTTTAGCGGGTCGAAGGATTCCGAGAGATTTTTCCTGTCCTGTGTTCATCTGCTGACAGAGCAACACACCCTTCATTCAGTACAGAAGTGTTGAACGGGGCCACGGGGTTGAGGAAGTTTATCAGGTGTCACTTACACACCTGCGCTTCAACAGAGAGGACGAGATATTTAAGGGAAGTGGTGTTTCAAAGAGATATGAGTGTGTGAGAGCCAGAGATGTGTGACAAGACTAATATGATAATTGACCTTTGCCCTTTTTTGGGCGTGCATGGAAACTCGGATCTCTGCAGGTCAAGAGTCTAAAAACCCCTTCTCTCCAAAAACACAAAACGCACCATGTCAGCAGAACACACACATTGTTTGATTTTATTGCTCCTCGGGTTTGTATGAAAGAATAATTGTTATTTCAAAAGGGCGTGCGTCTGTGAAAGAGAGAGAGTGAATGAAATGTAAAAGAAATACACAAAAGACACAATTTACCATGGTAATCCCTTCTTAAAATACCATACTTACTACAGTTGTAGTTGGTACAGTCAAAGTGTCTTTCACGAAAAGCTCCTATCACAGTTTGAAGGACATCCCCTATTCATCTGTTATGACTTTAGCTCTAGTGTTTTGTGAATACCATGTTTACCGTGGTAAATGTCAGTAAGGGGGGGTGTGTACAGAAGTTAACACACTGTGATTCCCTCTCTCTCTCTCTGTAGATGTATGGGCGGTACACTCAGGAACTGGGTGTTTATGCAAAAGAAGAGGCGGCCCGACTGCGAGAGGATGGCCGTCACCGGCGTTCCATCTCCGAACGCAGCCCGTCACTCAAAGTGCTGGAATATGAGAAGGGACGATGCGTCAAGTGTCGAAGTGAGTCAAATCCCCTCCGCAACCCAGGAGCGATGCTTTTATGCACCACGCAACATCCAAACAATTTCAACACTTCAGCAGCACGACATTCACTGTGTCGTAACCATTTCTGTCAGTCCTGTTACCGTAGCACGTAACACACACGTCTGGGCCTTTTTGATGCGTCAGTTTTTGATGCTGTGATTTTAAGCTCTGTGTTTGCACATCGGAACCACAGGTTTGAGTGGTTTTACTGAAATGTGATCGTGGTAACAGGGTTGAAATGTTGGCTATTATGACGGACGTTGAGTTATTATAGCACATATTTACGTTCGTATTATATCGTATCGTTCATGACATCGCATGTCATAGCAGAGTCGTTTCTGGTTATTGTGAGCAGATTTTAACAGAGTTGGTTTAGATGAGTATTTCTTTAGTTGTTTTACATGAACGCTTTAACTCATCGTGATGTGGGTGTATGTGATAATGTGACAGCCGTGAGATGTGTCGCTTTAAGTCCCCTTACAAAAAATAACCATGAATTTACTATAGTAGCAATAGTTTTGCTGTGTTAAACCATAGTGAGCACAAAATCACTGTTTCACCACAATAACCCCACAGCGTAACCATGGTATGTGTGGCAATCGGTCCGCCAAAAAAACTATTAAGTGTAACTATAATAAAAAAAGTGTAACTATAATAAAAAAAAGTGTAACTATAATAAAAAACAATAATAAATAAAGTTAGATAAAGATCTGACGTTCCGCTGATAATATTGATAGCGCAAATGACAGAACAAAGATCTTCAGAAGTGTTTCTTCACGATTGGACTGAATTCTTCACCCCAGGCCGCATCACCTGCACTGAAACACAAGGAACATCCAAACTTCGAGTTTTCTGATTTGTAAAGTGAAAGTGTAGTTTCAAACACACCTGCAATGTTGAATGACTCTCGTGATCTGTTGTGTTGTAATGAATGTGATCGGAGCGCCCTCTGCTGGCCAGAATAACACTTACATCACTTTATTCTTTATCGTTTGAACCAAAATACCACTATGACTTGCTGCAGTTACCAGTGTAAAATAATAATACTTATGCTACAATATTGGATCTATAATTGATTAAGTGTCATAATATATAATGTGATTTACTTGAAACGGTTTGAACTTAGATGTAGTTGCCAATTCAGTCGCTTTTCTTTTTAGAGACAATCTTACAGAAAATTCTCTTTTTACAGTTAGTTTCACTGATAAACATGATGACTAAATCTTATTTTTCAATAATAGCACTATCGATATTGCAGTCAGATTATAAACCTACAGACGTAGTCTTGTCAATGTACCCTAACCCATCTTATTGAAAAAAATGTGCAATAATAACACGCTTTCTGGATATTAAATAATTTAGTTTTTCTTGATTTCCATACTGTCTAATGTCTGTAATGCATGGTAAGCTGCTATGCTGCATTGCAAAATTCTGACAAAGCGTTGAAAAAAAAACCTTTTACCATAGTAACTGTGATAGTGTGGTGAAAACTGTGGTGTTTTTGTAAGGGTGTGTTTACAGTATTTTTAATATTCACATCATGTTTCACCACCACATCTAAAGACAGTTTTGCGTCAGTTGTAGTGTCAGTGTTTGTCCTGATGGGGCGTCATCGTTCAACTGAGTAAACGTGATGTAAACTGAGCGAGTGGGTGTGTGTGTGTCAGGGGATTGAGAGAGAGAGTCTGGACTGTCCGACAGTCCAATTATCACTGAATAACAACCAGCCGTTTCACTTTCTGTGTGATCCAACAATGACATCACGCACACACACACACACACACACACACATGTCCGGTTCGTCTGTAACAGATGTGACATCAGCAGGAGGTGTGTGTGGTGCCACAGGTCACCATGGTTACTGGGTCGGTTAGCAGGCGGTCACAGAACTGCTCCTCTCATCAGGCGGATGGATGATCGGTGTGTTGTTGTCATGGTAACAGTGAAACGCTTAATAGATTTCTGTGACATCATCAGTACAACAAACTATCACCTCCGTGACAATCTTATCGTAGAACTGACCTCAGTCTCAGATGCGGGTTAATCTCCATGTCAGTCATCCGTCAACAGTGTGTGTGTGTGTGTGTGTGTGTGTGTGTGCACATGCTTGTTGAATGTGAATGGAATGAAAGTGTGTGTTTTCAGACTTTCTGTAATCAGCAAACAGATTTTGTCGCGTGTGGGTGTTTGTGTTAATGACGGGGGAGCTTTCTCTGTGTGTTCCTCTCTCTGGCTTTCAGTCTGGAACACATTTTCTCGTGTTAATTTATTTTTCTGTGTCCTCACACACGCGCACACACACAAACACGCACGCACGCATTCACACACACACACAAAAACGCACGTGCACACACACAAGCGCACACACCAGCAAGATACAAATAGCTTTATTGGCATTTTTAAAAGAGAGTCTCTCTCTCTCTCTCTTTGCGTCTCTCTCAGGGTATTCATACGCCCTGGAATCAACACCTCGGGACTTTTTTTCTGGTAAAAACACAGTCTACAAGTGCCATCTTAACCTAATAAAACAAATTAATTGTCATTTTCTCATTAACTTATGTCCTCATCAATAAAACAAACTTACATCACCCCTCCTGTACTGTGTGTGTGTGTGTGTGTAACTACACAATGAAGCGTTTTACACTGATATCATTTGAAGTGATGCTCTTATTCAGCAGTTATAGTGGATTGCGTGAAACACTACATGATTGTTTTGGTTTGTTTGTTTGTTTTAATAGAGTGATGTCTAATAATCTCCTCTCAATGCAGTCGCTTCAGCAAGTCAGATTGTAACATTTTCATTTACAGCGACTTCAGTTTAACAAACTGATTACAAAAGGACAGATTTATTTGAGTAGTCAATCAGTGTCGTAAAAGGTATTTTGAAGAATTAATTATAAACTGTTATAGTCTGAAATAGCGTTAGTTGAGTTTGATGATGTCCTCTTGAGATAATTGTCATAAGAATCAATACGATAAAAAGCCACTGGGTGCGAAACATACACACACACACACACACACACACACACTTACATAAACTCCTGGCTCTCATTACATCTTCATGAACGAGACATTTAGAAGTTCTGCTTCTCAAAGCCGCTTTCGCTCTAATATGCTTTCACATCTCATTGGTATAAAGTTGGAGGCTCATTTCAGAAGCTAATAAACGAGACGGACATGTGTGTGCGTGTTAGATCTGTCTCCTGTAAGTGTTCGGATATGCTGCTTCTCTCTCCATCATTCGGTGAGTCATCGTTGGCTCTTATCGAGGTTGCCGTGGATACTAACAGCATCCGTGTGTTTGCTTTCTGGAGGCTGAAATGCTTTTCCTGACCTGCTGCGTTTCAGCTGAATTAAGAATTAATCTTTTTGAAATGACGACAGAAATTATGTTTTTGAGTTTAATGGACTGCTGTTTCTAAAAACACAAGTCAACAACAACACACACACACACACACACACACACACACTGTTTATAGCTAGAGTGTGAACGTGTTGCATCAATTTTGACACTACTTGAAGTTCTTGGGCAATGTTGCATTGTGGGTAATGTGAGTGAGACAGGTGTGCATTATGGGTAATATCATCTATGTGGAGTGAGACAGGTGTCAGGTACAGGTGCATTGTGGGTAATATCATCTATGTGAAGTGAGACAGGTGTCAGGTACAGGTGCATTGTGGGTAATATCATCTATGTGAAGTGAGACAGGTGTCAGGTACAGGTGCATTGTGGGTAATGTTGTCTGTCTTTGTGAAGTCTGTGCAGTTCACTGTCAGAGGTTCCTCATGTCTCGGGTGGGTGAGGACTGGATCTTCCTCATTCTGCTGGGTCTGGTCATGGCGCTGGTCAGCTTTGTTATGGACTTCTGCATCGCTCTTCTCTTACAAGGTGAGTGTGTGAAGATCATCGCCTGAAGGGGACTGTTACTGTATTCACTAAACGTTTCATGTTTGTGTCTCAAAGACGAGTTGTCAGCGAAACATTCTCTGCTTCAACAACATCAAACACATCCTCAAGTTTCTTCAGGGTTTGTCTGCAGAACGTTAAGCTCTGCTATCATTTCAATGAAAGTTTCTTGTTGAAAAAAGGCTTCTTGTCGACATCAGGAGTTTCATGTGATATATCACAGCTGAGATTGAGACTGTTTTTTAGTATAAACTGTTTTATGGCACATTAATGTACACTCTCTCTCTCTCTCTCTCTCTCTCTCTCTCTCTCTCTCTCTCTGTCTGTCTACAGCACAGAAGTGGATGTACGGTGGTTTGGACAGTAATGTGATCTTACAGTATTTGGCGTGGGTCACATATCCTGTGGTTCTCATCAGTTTTTCTGCAGGATTCACACACATTGTGGCTCCTCAGGCCGCCGGTGAGACACACACACACACAGCTCTTCAGTATTCAGCTGTGGTTTCTCTATCGACTGATGTTCTCCTCGTTCAGGGTCCGGCATTCCTGAGATGAAGACCATCCTCAGAGGAGTGGTGCTAAAAGAATATCTCACTTTAAAAACATTTGTAGCCAAAGTGGTCGGTCTGACATGTGCGCTGGGCAGTGGATTACCTCTGGGCAAAGAGGTGAACACATGCACACACAAACACATGCACACACACACACACACAAACACACACACGCAAATACACACACACACAGATTTGTGTTGTGTTTATGTTTCTGATGTGTTTGCATGTCTTCTCTTTTAGGGGCCGTTCGTTCACATCGCCAGCTTGTGTGCCGCTCTTCTCTGTAAATTCATGTCTTTATTTGGTGGAATTTATGAGGTAATTAAAAAAACACCACGTTTATTACCACACTTTGTGTAAAGGCCTTTAAAGATGAGGTAACACACGCAGTTTCTGCCAATCTCATATTAATCTTGAGTGCCTATACAGTAATATTGCGTACTTCGTAATTAATACAAGACCGATACAGCTGTGCGATTATTTCCGTAAAAAGACTTGCGCCTGGAGGCATGCAGGGGGGACGGAACTACAGCAAGCACACAATACATCATCGCATTGTCCCCGATTGCCAACAAAACACAAACATATGACTTAGTTTGACTTACACGAACACTGTAAAGAAGTCAGAATTCATGAAATAGCATGTTACCTCCGCTTTAAATGTAGTTTCTGCTGTACAATATGAACACAAACGCACAGAACACTTCCACCTTAAAAGTGTTTATCAGACTGTACATGTTAGGGATGTAACGATTCACTGTGAACAGGTTGAAAATCGATTATAATATGTGACGATTCAAGCCGGTTATGATGTTAAATTAATCGCAGTACATGTTTTGAAAAGCAGGGGGCGCAACTCTACGCCAAACTTGGAAAACGTGGATATGCTGATATTTCTAAAATGTAAAAAATCCAAGAAAAGCACAGACAACGTTCGTTTATTTTAAAGAGACTTTTGTATTATTTTTTATTTGATTTGGAATTTGTTTTACAATTTTACTTTAGTTTAGATACTGTCCCCAAATGGAGCGAAGTTTAGAATGCAGTAAATGGGCAAGATCAGCTTCAGCTCCTGGACCCAACGGTATACCATACACCTCTACAAGAAAGCCCCTGAGGGGTTGAGGTACCTTTGGAGATGAATGGTTGTGGCATGGAAAAAGCAGGCGATACTAAAGGTCTGGAGAAGGGCAGGAGGCATACTGATCCCCAAGGAGAAATACTCCTCAACTATTGACAAGTTTCGCCAAATTAGCCTCTTGAATGTGGAATGAAAGATTTTCTTCAGCATTAGGGCCAATAGACTCTCAGGATTTCTGAAGAGAACAACTTCATTGACACTTCAGTGCAGAAGGCAGGCATAGGGGTTTCTCTGGATGTTTGGAACATGCTAACATCATCTGGCACCAGTGGCAAATAGCAAAAAAGTAGAAGAAAGACCTGCATGTGGTTTTTCTAGATCTCGCCAATGCCTTTGGATCAGTTCTCGTGAGCTTCTGTGTACAGCCTTTGACTTCTTCCACGTTCCAGAGCAGATAACAAAGCTGATTAAGGCTTTTTTCAGGATCTCCGCTTCTGTATTACCACACAGTATAGTACCACCGCGTGGCAACAGCTTGAGGTTGGCATAATGGCAGGTTGTACAATTTCACCACTGGCTTTCACAATGGCAACAATAATCCGGGCATCGCGTTGGGTGATTGGAGGAGAGCTTTTGAAAAATGGGTTGCGCCTACCTCCAATCAGGGCATACATGGATGGCATGACAACCATCACAACTACCAAAGCATGTACAAAGCGACTGCTGGATAAGGTCCAGGAGAACATTAGTTGGGCACGAAATGGAGGTCAAACACAGCAAATCCATCAGACTTTCTATTGTCAAGAGTCGGCTTACCAACGACAGGTTCTGTACAAAGGGTGAGCCCACACCAACGGTCACGGAAAAGCCCATCAAAAGCCTTGGACGGTGGTACACAGCAGATCTTAAAGCACAACTCAGGCAAGAGACAGCCAGTGGACTCAAGAAAATCAATAAGACAGCTCTTCCTGGGGAGCTGAAAGTCTGGTGCTTCCAATTTGGCTTGTTGCCACCCCTGATGTGGCCAGTTTCAATGTATGAGCTCACGGTGTCTCACGCCAGTAACCTGGAGAGATTGGTGAGTACACAAGTGAGGAAATGGCTTGGGCTACCAAGATGCTTTAGTAACATAGGGCTGTACAGGAATGGAGCTCTCTCTCCCTGCCAGGGATTGGGAAATGCGAGTTGATTTAAATTCCTCATAGTTGAGTTGACTCTACCTTGGGAAGATGTGTCACATTGATGGGAACATTATCAGCAGCACCTCACCAAAAGGCATCTTTCACCCAGGATAATGGATGTGATGAAAGTGGGACACACAGTTCATGAGATGTCTCTCTGATAATGGCAAGGAAAGGCAAGTATGCGATGTATTTCTATAATCATTTATCCTCCAAACACAGAGGATGCCTACGCGACGAACTCAGTGAAACCTCAAACCTTCCTTTCCTGTCATGCATAAGATGTGGGACATGTCCTATTGGGCAGTTCAACTGTGCTGAAATGGTGGGATTATAATAGCTGTGAATAGATTTGTCAAACACAGGTGTGTGTCTATGTTTGTGTGTGTTTGTTCGTAGCCCCTCGTTCATGTTGTCTGTAAATAGTGAACTTGTGTCATTGTTACCGGTCCTACTCCCGCTCTGTGTGGAACTGGAACCGGTGTCCGTCCGGATGGGAGACGGGTGCTTTAACGAGGAGGCTAAAGACCGCTAGAGCGTCTCTGTCGGTTAGGGAGTGAGGTTAACCTCGCACAGATCTCTCTCTCGCTGGCCTCCGTTACATAATCAGAAGTTTGGCTTATTGTGTTTATTGTTCTGGATTGTGCTGGTGTGTATGTAGTTTCATTTTATGTGTGTGTGTTGAACAGAACGATTCAAAGAACCTGTTGTTGTTTATGACGCGTGTGTGTGTGTGTGTTTGTGTGATGAAAACAGAATGAGTCCAGGAACACTGAGATGCTCGCTGCTGCTTGTGCGGTCGGGGTCGGCTGCTGCTTCGCTGCTCCTATTGGAGGTGAGACACTGTGTGTGAGTCTGTGTGTGTGTCAGTGTTTCATTTTATGTGTGTGTGTTGAACAGAACGATTCAAAGAACCTGTTGTTGTTTATGACGTGTGTGTTTGTGTGTGTCTGTCTTGGTGTGTGTGTCTGTGTGTTTCATCTACGATTAATAGTGTGATGTTTACAGTAATGATCAGATTTTTATTTCTCAGGCACACACACGTTATTTGTGTTGTCTTCAACAAAAGTTTGTGTTTGTTTCAGGTGTGTTGTTCAGCATTGAGGTCACATCCACATTTTTTGCCGTCAGAAACTACTGGCGAGGATTCTTCGCTGCTACATTCAGTGCCTTTATCTTCAGAGTTCTAGCGGTGTGGAACAGAGACGAAGGTGTGTGTGTGTGTGTGTGTGTTCGCGTGCGCGCGTGTGTGTGTATTAACATGAGAGAGCACAGGTGATGTTGATGTTCGTGTGTTTTCAGAGACGATAACCGCTCTCTTTAAAACCCGCTTCAGACTGGATTTCCCCTTTGACCTGCAGGAGCTTCCGGCCTTCGCTGTGATCGGGTCTGTTCTGCCTTCACTTCTCCTCTGCAGAAAAAAAAATTGTGTTTTCACCATTGAAAGTGAATCATGTTTTAAGGGTGTTTTTTAACTTGCAAAACAAGACAAAAATGCTTTAGAAAATGAAACGAAAGACAGTAATAGATGTTTATGTGTAATTCTTGAGATGACGCCTCAGAGGAGAGAACAGGAGGAGAGCGGAGGCGTATCTTAACCAGAATAAAGACAAACCGCACAATGAAGAGATTTGATTCTCTCTGATGTGATTTAGCGTACAGTATGCAGTATTTTTTAGACGCTTTGTACCCAACAGAAGATTTGATGAGAACACACACACACACACACTGTTCTCTTCTAATGACTCCTTCCTGTATTATGAGTGTATTATTCATAAACATTTGTATTCCACCCGTAATGAATATGCATGATGTCATTAGCATAAAGCACCATTGGTGTAAAATCCATCCTGTCAAGTGCTTCAGTTAAACTTGTTTTTGACACTAAAATCTGCTGAGACAAGCTGTCCCCATTTATACAGTTTCTATTTAATGTTTCCATATACTGTAATGAAATCTCTCTCTCTCTGCAGGATTGCCAGTGGATTTGGTGGCGCTCTGTTTGTGTACCTGAACAGACTGATTGTTCAATTTATGAGAAAACAGAAAACTATCAACAAGTTCCTGATGAAGAAGTAAGTGACATGAGTGTGTTTGAATGTTTTTTGTAACGTTTGTTGCAGCCATAGACTGTCGAAAAGATGGACGACGCGACCTCATTCACTTCCATTGTAGAAAACGGCCGAGTTATGGCCGCTGACGTCTCATGACGTCATTTGGAGTTTTGGAGTCTGCGCTATGTTGAGCCGCGGTATCAAAGTCCCGCCCACATTCCCCATTGAAAAGTGGTGCGTTCCAAATGGGATATATCGCCCTCCGACGGTAGTGAAAACAATCATGGCCGCCATATTGAAGGGTCGTTCCAAAATGAAGTGCCCATAACTGGCCACTTCAAAGGAATGAAGCATTTCGAAGTGTACAACTGATGCACACTTCGTGTGTCCATGATTCAGAATTTTGCGTGGCGACGGCGCCTCCTTATGGGCACGGGATTATGACGCAGAAGAGCACTTCAAACTAAGAAATCATCTTACCGCGCCTAATTTTCATATAACAAAAAATTGACATTTTAATACACCAGATTGGTGAGAACTAACTAAAATGACTGAACCTGAGAGCACACATAAATATTCTATTTGACGTCTGCATTTACATCTGCAAGTGGGTTGCCAACTTCGTCACTATGTGTTTATTTATTTATTTGACGTAAAATATTGCGCGTCAGGACGCTGTAATTAGATGACAGGTGTCGGTAATATAATTCGCAATTGTCTTGATCACCACCACTGCTGCTGTTGCTTCGATCCGCGGAGCAGTCAATAAACATGACATGGGAAGTCACGTACGCAGGGACGGATTTTGACTTAAAAGGTCCCCGGGGACCCCCCCTTCCCACAATTTTCCACTCTTTCCCTCAGCTTCACAAAAAAGTTAAAAAGTGAAAGCGAAGATGATAGTGAAAATTAAAACCGTTCTCGCTCTCTGTGTCAAATGCCTGCGCTACGCTACGCTTAAAATAATCTCTACAGGGTTTATGGAAGTCTAATATTAGCTTCTCTGTGAAAAATCAACCAAATTAAGACGTATGAAACGCACGTCTTTAACTAACTGTCAAATATACACGTATTTAATGCATCACATAAATAAAAGCAAAAGATTCATAAAATGCTATTTAAATGTGCTGCATTTTAATTAATAAGTACGTTTTTTATAAATTAAATTAAATAAGTTAAAGTAACATAAAAACATATGTTGCCATGATTTGTTGATCATTTCATTTTTTACAGGGTATCTACAGAGGCCTTGTATAGGCTGTGGGACCCATATATTACGTAAACTTAAATAAAACATTTGTCAATACATAGTTTGCTCATCTGCAATACATCTCGGAGATGTCTGCTGTCAGATGTCATATAGACATGTAGAAGACGTCTGTAAGATGTTTATGATTTAGAATGGATGTACAACTGCTCTATCTGATGTTTGGCGGATGAATTTACACAGCAGATGATCTCCAGATGTTTAGCAGACGTCTTACAGATGAAGCATGAAGTTCAGACTGTAGTAAATATCTTGAACTGAATTTCACAAACACAGCATTACTTGTTCTTGTGTGCAGGCGTCTGTTGTACCCGGCGCTGGTCACTCTGCTGGTCACAACACTCACCTTTCCTCCAGGATTTGGACAGTTCATGGCTGGACAGGTAACGCTTTGTTGTTCACACACATGTTAGTTATTCACAACTTCAGATCACAACTTCAGATGCGCAAGTTTAAGCTTGTGGTTCTTTCCCAGCACCCATTCGCCTCTCCCTCATCCTGTAACTTCTGTCTTCCTCTCCACTGTCGTATCGATATGAAAAAGGCCCAAAATAACTTAAAAGCAAAGGATTTAGCAGTTTTGTACAAATAAAGGTGTTTTAGTCACACATACGGCCATAGAAAAATTGCAGTTTAATGCATTAGGTTATTTCCACAGAACTGAGCTGAGCTACACAGGACATTTGTCCACATTCTGAGAGGCATCACGGCTGATTTGGGGTTTATATAAATGAACCGTTAGTGACATGATTTCCCTCTCGCAGCTCACACAAAAGGACACACTGGTGTCATTCTTTGACAATCACACCTGGGCAAAGCAAGGAATCACTGAGGACTTCATATACAACAGCCACTCGGCCGCCTGGAAACATCCGCAGGCAAATATCTTCATCGTCCTCGTCATCTTCATCGTCATGAAGGTAAACACACATCTGAATGTCTGTCTGTGGTTCGATTTACTTTAATGTCGTCTGTGATGTGTTACTTTCAGAAGTCGAAGCTCTCTCTCCTCTCACACACAGATCAATTAAAGCTGACTGGTTTTATTGCAGATTTAGGTTTAAATTTCCTGTCTGCAAGTGACATGTCAAGTTAGACTATAGAAACAGGTTTGTTAAAGAAGTGTGTTGATAGGAAACACAACAAAACTCTTTTTATCTTCCACATCACTGTGCGTGTTTGTGTGTGTGTGCGTGTGCCTGTGTTTGTGTTTGTGCGCATGTGAATCTGTGTGTTTGTGTGTGCGTGTGTGTGTATGCATTTGTGTGTGTTTATGTGCGTGCGTGCGTGTTTGTTTGTGTGCATGTATGTTTGTTTGTTTGTGCGTGCATGTGAGTTTGTGTATTGTGAGTGTGCACGTGCTATACTTTAATCGGGCGCTACCTGCATGAGTGTGTCACCTTGGCAACCTCATCAGGACCAGGTTGAAACCTGTCACGGCAAAGGAAGTGATGTCGTCAGTGTTGCCATGGGGACCGGTGCCCTGTGTCTTTATGCAGAACATAAACCTTTGCCTTAACCTGTTGCGTGTCTTCAGACTGTTCTTGTGAATGTCCTTAAAACATGCTTCAATGTCCAAAAGCTACTTTTATCATCAAAGGCTCATAAATCATCTAATCATCAAATGATCACTGTTTAGTGTGAAAATAAAGTCTGGACCAGAGCTGTGGAAAAACAGAGTTGCGACACACTTTATATTTTAAATAATCACACATAGACTGACTGTATCATTACATCTACTGACAGGTGATAAGTACATGTGTATGTCATTATTAATGTCATTGTCATGCGGTCAGTTCACAAGCAATGAAATCAACTGATTAGCATGAGTGGGATACACAGAGAGCGTTTGTCGTGTGAATGTGTTCTTTAGATTCGAGTGGAATGGTGAAGCTTTCAGAAGAATATTATGCAATGATGATCTCTCCATCTCTCCACCTACTGCTTTCACACACTTATCTTATGTGATATTTCACACCGTCCTGCGTCGCTCTCCTCGCAGGAACCTTCCACCCTTCTCTTCCTGTTCCCTGAATCAACCAGTCAGATCGCTCGTGTAATTACCCACAGTTCAGTTCAGGACTTAATGCACATTCAAGGTCGTGTGTGTGTTCATGTGCCTCATTAACAAATAAACAGAATGCCATTTCCAGATTGGTGCACAGTTCAGACTTGTTTTGTGCGTGCGTGCGTGAGTGAGTGTGTGTGTTCTCATTAATCTGTTATTACAGTGAGAGATAACATCAGTTTCGTCAGTTGTTCACTAATGAGATCTAACACACACACATGCATGCTTTTATCAGCACATTTTGTTCTGTTTTTTTTCAGAGAAAAGTTTGAAAATGACAAACTTGTATTTGCTTTAATCAGTTCTGTTGTGTTTCAGTCCACTTGAATGAATGTCGACTTAATAGTTATCGCCCTGTCTCTATGCTTTCGTTTTTATCAAAACTTAACAGAACCTCTGGAATCGGGTTTCTCTGCCCATTATAGCACTGAGTCTGCTTTGCTTAAAGTGTTCAATGATATTTTACTTGCAGTTGATTGTGGTAAAAATATAGTTTAAGATGGTTCAGCTCGTATGTTAGAAACAGTTCTTTCTCTGTTGAGTTAGGTAAGTTCTCCTCATCTACTGCTTCTGTTATTTGTGGAGTACCTCAGGGATCCATTCTGGGTCCACTTCTTTTTCATTTATATATGCGTCCGTTGGGAGATATTATTAGGAGGCGTAATGTGTCATTTCACTTATATGCTGATGATACCCCGCTGTATTTACCATTGCAAGCTGACGATTCCATTGAACCTTTATTGGCTTGCCTTGGTGACATTAAGAAATGGTTATTCAATAGTTTTCTTCGACTTAATGAGGACAAAACAGAAATAATCGTCTTTGGTCCTCCTTAGTTAAGAAGTGGTCTAATTAATGAGTTTAGCAATCATTTCTCCTCAGTCCCTCCCCAGGTCAGGAATGTCTGTGTTATTATTGACTAAGCAAAATAATCTAGGTGTCAAGAACAGTTTTTATCAATTATGTACTATTTCGAGACTGAAATCATTTTTGTCATTTCAAGATCTGGAGAAGGTCATTCATGCCTTTTTTGCTTCTCGCTTAGATTACTGTTACTCATTATATTTGGGTCTTCCTCAGTCTTCGATTGCACACCTTCAGATGGTACAAAACGCGGTTGCATGGCTGTTGACCAGGGCAAAGAAAAATGATCATTTACACTAATTTTAGCATCTCTTCATTGGCTCCCTGTTCATTTTAGAATACAATTTAACATTTTGTAGTTTGTTTTTAAAGCACTTTATGGTCAAGCCCCATCTTATCTCGCAGGTCTTCTTACTCCTCGTTCATCCTCCAGGTCTTTAAGATCTCGTTCACGCCTTTTCAGTTGCCGCCCCTATTCTTTGGAATCACCTGCCACTGGACATCCGCCTTGCAACTTCTATTACAACTTTTAAAACGATGTTGAAACATATCTTTACTCTCAGGCATCTATGATTTATTGTTTTATGAATTTGTGTAGATTGTTTTTTTATTGATCTGTTTTTTATGAATTATGCGGCGCAAAACATTTATCTTTTAATTGAGTATATTTTCATGTTTCACCCATTATGTGTATTTGATCAATGCACTGATCATTCTATGTCATTTCTCTTTTATTGTCCGAAGAAGTGAAAATACAGATTGTGCTTGTGAGATTTTTCTAGCGACACATTTCATTTCATGTCTCTGTGAGTCTGAAGAGCAGATGACGGGAGATGTCGTCCAGCGTGGCAGATTTTGCGTCAGATGTATAATGAGTACATTTGTGTATTTTTATATGTTGTGACGCACACAGACTCATGTGTGAATATCACATCCTTCTGTTTGTCATATGGCAGCCTGTTGTGTGAGTGGAGAGACAGGCGGCTGCAGGAACACAAACAGGCCTGTTACGTGAACTGACGCTTATTCAAATTTCTGCACAGGGATTTGTGATTCTTTTTTTCATTATAAACCACTTTCTTTACGATTTTCAGCCAGATGAGTCGATTGATTTAAATGAGCTTTAGAAGGGGATGTGTCATTTATTGATTGACAGCTGTGTGATGGGTATTATCACACTTTATTTGTCTGTGTTTGTGTTTGAGTGTGTGTTGTGTTGTGTTAATGACACAAGTGTCTCTGTCATCTCTTGTGCAGTTCTGGATGTCAGCTTTAGCCACGACTCTTCCAGTCCCCTGTGGAGCTTTCATGCCTGTCTTTGTCATTGGTAAGTGTTTGTGTCTCTGGTTGTGATGACACAAATCTTAAATGACTTTACTGCAGTATGGAAGAGGTGTAGTTTGACTCGTGTGTGTGTGTCAGGTGCTGCGTTCGGGCGTTTGGTGGGTGAGAGTATGGCCGCATGGTTTCCAGAGGGCATTAATTCAGATGGAACCATCTATCCCATAGTGCCCGGGGGCTACGCTGTTGTGGGTGAGAAACATCATTCATCCACAGATGCCGATGCATCTTTAATGGAAATATACTCACTCACTCCCTTGCTCATTTATTCACTTGCACGCTCACTCACTCTCTCACTCACTCTTTCGCACGCTCATTTATGTTGTGTTTCAGTTTGTGTTGTGGTATTTATTGTTTATGTTGTGTGTGTAGGAGCGGCTGCGTTATCAGGTGCTGTCACACACACGGTGTCGACGGCTGTGATTGTGTTTGAGTTGACGGGTCAGATCAGTCACATTCTGCCCATCATGATCGCTGTGATTCTGGCCAACGCCGTCGCTCAGAGCCTCCAGCCGTCCATCTATGACTCCATCATCCGCATTAAAAAAACTGCCGTACCTGCCCGAGCTCGGCTGGGGTCACCACGAGTGAGTCTACCTCTCTCCACTCCACTCTCTCTCCTCTCTCTCTCTCACTCATCGTCTCTCTCCCTCTCTCCATCTCTCTCTACCTCCCTCCCTTTCCCCTATCTCTCTCTCTCTTTCTAATCTGTTATCTCAGACGCTAACATGAGTCTTTGGTGTCTTTAATTAGTGTAAATGACTGTGTGCAGTAGATTTACACAAGCACACACACAGTGACTTTCACATGACTTTCGTAGTGTCTTTCTGTGTTCCTGGACTGGTTCACACAAACATCACACAAATAGTCACGTGTTCGTGTGTCTGTTTGCATGTGTGGGTTTGAGTCTGTTTGTGTGTTTTTCTGCGAGTGTCTGTTTGCGTGTGTACATGTGTGTGCGCACGTGTATGTGTGCCGGAAACTAGATTTTGCTGAGTCAGACTCTGCAGAAAAAATATCATTTATCAGCTGTACACACACACACACACACACACACACAGTCATTCTTTGCTGTTTCACTGTCTCTTTCAGCAAAAATATAATAAATACTGACACAGACAAATGAATGAAGCACACAGACACACAACCCTAAGCTGTTCACATATTTGGACTGTATCTTTACATTTTCTGACTAATGGAGTCATACTTCCAGCACACTCGAGTTCTGGCTGGTTGCCAGGGTGTTGATGTGGTTGCTAAGATGATAAGGTTTGCGTCTGACATGCCCACCCTCAGGTGTGTGAAAGTCTGTGAGGTTTCATCCCAAGATGAAATAAATGAAGAAGTGGTCAACATGATCTCACTTCTTGAGTGTCACACTTTGAAAAAAATATGACTTTACATCAGCGGGCAATCATGGGGTAACAGGGTTGAATGCAAACGTCAATGTGTATAAAACCAACAACTTTTGCACTTGTAATATTATGTTAGATTCATTCTTACATCATTTTCTCTGCATGAAGGAAATATAATATCCGTGTGGAGGACATCATGGTGAGAGACGTCCATTACATCACTCTAAACTCCACCTACAGAGATCTGCACGAGATTCTTCTGATGGGAAACCTGAAAACATTAGCACTGGTGGAGTCTGCAGGTACACACGCACACACACACACGCATGCATACACACAGACACGCACACACCTACACACAGAAACGCACGCACCCACACACAATCAGACACACACACAGGTTCATTATAAAGACTGAGAGCTGAAACCTCCATCTAAAGGAAAAGTGTTGTGTGGTTTCAGAGTCGATGATCTTGTTGGGTTCTATTGAGCGTGCTCAGTTACAGGCGCTCCTGACGCAGCATCTGGGTAGCCAGCGGCGTCTGGAGTACATACACGAGCGTGCAGAGGATGAGAGGAAGCGTATGTCAGTCATCAGCACCCCCAGCAGTGAGGAGGGAGGTCACAAGGTCAACCACGAGGTTCGATTTCAGGTCAGTGCGTGAACAGCTGTTTGACTCCTATGAGATTATTATATTCATGTATTTATATTGACAGTGTGTGTGTGTCGACAGATCTCCACAGAGGAATCCTCATTCCCTCCCTCTCGACCCGTTTCTCCTAAACCTCTTAAACCAGCGCTGAAGAGATCGTCTGTCGCTGAGAAGAACACAGACATTCCCACAAGTAAGAAGATCTCACACGGCTTGTGTTTGAAATGAAGGAAAACACAGACATGACACAGTATCTTTATAGAAAACAAAACTTTATTTAAAAAATATTATTGAAGTGGGCGACTCGTATAACGAAGACAAAGCAGGCAGGAAGAGCCCTGAATAGATGGAAACTTCTTCAAAACTCTTTCTGTTTAAAACGACTGTTTAATGAGCTCAAATATAACATGGTTTGGTTTATTTTCAATGTTTTTAATCGCAACATCATTCCCACGCGTGTATTAGTGCCATTTATAGTTTTAATCAGTTTACTTTCATTCTGAAAGGTGGAAGAAATCTAAACAAAGAGTCCAGATGAAGTGTTTCCAAACTTTTGCCTGCTACTGTAATTTCCCTGAAATTTCATGAATTAACTTGAAGGATTTGATGGCTGTTAGTGTCTGATCCATTGACAGGTGATGTGTTCTACATAACAGCGACAGCAACATTCAAAAGCAAACCTCTCCCTGTCTCTCTCAGGTCCTCATGAATCTGGCATTGGTCTGAAGAATCTTCTCTGTGCTCGTCCTCAGACAGAAACACTGGAGGTGAGGTCACACACACACACACACAAACACATGCATGCACACGGACATGCATAAACACAGACGCACACAGACTCACACACACACACAGACACATGCACACACACACACAGACTAATACACACAGAAACGCACACAGACACGCATAAACACAGGCACACACAGACACATACACACACAAAGACACGCATAAACACAGACGCACACACACAGACTCACACACACACACACACACACACACAGAAACGCACAGACAGACACAAACACACATGCATACACACAGACGCACACAGACACATACACGCACACAGTTGTAACGTGTAAATGATATAATGTAAGAGTAAAGATTGTTGTGTTGTTTGTCTTTTCTAATGGAAGAATAATAATGTGATGACTGCTGATCTCAGACCAGTTAAACGTGTGAGGATTTCAGTCGTGGTAAGAGCCAGGGAGACCGATGGCTCGCTGAGTAATTCATCATCCGTCATCTCGTTACCTCATGTCTCCGTCTGACCTTTGACCTGTAACCATTATAACGCTTCTGATTGGTCATTCCAACATAAATCCCCACGAGTGTTCTGATTGGTCCAGAGACAAACATTACAGTTCAAAGGTCACCATTGTGTAACCAGACATGCATTGAGTAGATGTGACGCATTAAAGGGACAGTCACCTTAGAAATCATTTTCTCAGCCTCGTGTTATTTTCATACCTGTAAAAAGTACTTTGTTGTGATGAACACAGATAGATATTTGGAAGAATGTCCGCATGTTTCACGTCTGGGACATCATTGACTACCATAGTAGGAAAATTGAAATGGTAGTCAAAAGGGCCCCAGAAAGGTTTGTTTTCCTAAATTCTTCAAAATAACATATTTTGTGTTCAACAGAACTGAAAATAGTGAACATTCTTCCAAATATCTTTCTCTGTGTTCAACAAAATAAAGAAATGTATACAGGTTTAAAACAACCTGAGGGTGAGGAAATGATGACAGGCTTTTTATTTTTGGGTGAACTGTGCCTTTAAGTGTGAGCTGTGTGAACAGTAGGCGGGCTAATACAAATCTAGATTTTAGAAACTAGATTTCATGTTCATTTCTGCTGTCATTATGGTGTATTAATATCATGATTTACACAATCATTTTCTTCTGTTGCACAGACACGCACAAAAAAGTCCTGAAGAAAGTTTGTGAAACTCTGAAGCGTAGACATGTTTACATAGATGCCTCATTTCTCTGTGTTTCTACGTCAAATTGAAACGGTGAAAGTCTGTCCATGGCTCTCGAGAGCTGTTTCAGTGTGTGTCTGTGACTCTAGTTATAGACACAAACATTATAATTCATAAACTAACTAACACAATACAAGATGAAGGCATCAACAAACACAATATTATAATAAGCATTAAAACCTGTCATATTGAGTTCATGCGTGTACAAACACAACGCAGCACATTTCCACCTGTGAAAGATTCACATTTCTTCAAGAATGGAAATCTTGATGTTATTTCTACAATGATATTGTGACATCTTGAAAATCTCATTGGTTTTTACTGTGAAAGAGGAGACACGAACTGAAATGTTGACTGTTCCAAGATGGCGGACACAATGTGTGCGGCATCTATGTATGCATGTCTATGATGAGAAGTGGCATAAATCTTTCTTTCTGTTTCACCATGATTTTACCTCATCGGAACAGAGTAAAGGTGTCAGTCTTTATCCAGAATTCTTGAATGTTGAATAGGTAAACCTTATTTACTTTAGCTGACCGATGTGTTTGTTTTCAGTAAAACTTCTTATTGTGCACATAACTTGTTATAGAGTTGACAACATTAAATTAGGACAGAAAGGAAGAAAGCAAAACCCGAAAGAGAACTTGAATAAAGCATGATAAAACAAAACATGGCAGCTCAACCAATAGAATTGAACATTACACCCGTCCTGGATTCTTCATCGGTGTCTAGTGTTTGTGTATCTGTGGCCACTGTTCAAATAAGTTTTCCTGGACACTGTAGTTGAATACACCGTCTCTCATCATGATGGCGTGTCTCTATCAGGTCCTCCTGCAGTCTAGTGTTGTATGAGAGCATTACGATGAGGCGTTTCTCATTACACTCACAGTCCACAGAAAGAAGCAGCAGCAGTAACGCTAATGGACGGATGTTTTATTGATGTGTGTGTGTGATGTTCACGTCTTCTGTGCCCAAATGATTGTGTAGAGAAAGACGGAGGAGAGTTTAACTGCAGAGTGACATCATCCATTACATTTAGTATCTGAGAGAGAGAGAGACTTTCATCTGTCCACTGCCAAAGAGCGCTTACAGCTAGTATTGATCAGCTGTGTTTTGTGTTTGTTTCTGTGTTTGCGTGTCTGTGTGCGTGTTTGTGTGTGTGTGATTTTGTTTGTGGGTGTGTGCGTGTCTGTACGTTTTTGTGCGTGCATGTTTGTGTGTGTGTTTGTTTGTGTGTTTGTGTGTGTTTGTTTGTGCGTGTCTGTACGTTTTTGTGCGTGCTGTGTGTGTGTGTTTGTTGTGCGTGCGTGTGTGGTTTGTGTGTGCGTGTATGTTTGTGTGTGCGTGTCTGTGCGTGCGTATTTGTGTGTGTCTGTGCGTGCGTGCATGTTTGTGGGTTTGTGTGTGTTTTTGTGTGTCTGTTTGTGTGTGTGTTTTTTTGTGTGTGTTTGTGATTTTGTTTGTGGGTGTCTGTGCGTTTCTGTGCGTGCGTGCATGTTTGTGTGTGTTTGTTTGTGTGTGCGTGTCTGTGCGTGTGTATCTGTGCGTGCGTGTTTGTGTGTCTGTGCGTGCGTGCATGTTTGTGGGTTTGTGTGTGTTTTTGTGTGTGTTTGCGTGTGTCTGTGTGGGTTTGTTTGTGGGATTGCGTGTGTGTGTTTGCGTGTGTGTGTTTGCATGAGTGTGTTTTTGTGTTAACTCTTCACACCGCATGTGTGTGTGTTTGTGTTAACTCTTCTCTGTCTTTCTCTAGGACGACCCGGACATAGAAGATGATATGACACTTCGAGAGGTAAGAAAAACTACACACACGCACAGACACACACACAAACACATGCACAAACACACACACACACACACAGACACACACACTAAAACGCACCTACACACACTCTCACACAAACAAACAAACACATTCACACAAACATGAAAGCACAGACACACTCACACACACAGGCTCACACACACACGCTCACACAGACACACACACGCTCACACACACACACAAACACATGCACACACACAGACACACACACTAAAACGCACCTACACACACTCTCACACAAACAAACACATGCACACAAACATGAAAGCACAGACACACTCACACAAACATGCACACACACAGGCTCACACACACACGCTCACACAGACACACACAAGTCATGCGTTTACCTCTGAACGCAGATTGAGGAGTGGGAGGAGCAACAGCTTGACGAGCAGGTGAACTTCAACAACTGCAAGATCGACCCCGCCCCCTTCCAGCTGGTGGAGCGCACCTCACTGCACAAGGTGTGTGTCTGCAGTGTGTGTGATTTTTATTGTGTATTTGTGCTCTTGTTTGTTTGATATCTCAACAGCAGCGATGTTAAGTCTCTCTCTGTCTGACAGACACACACCATCTTCTCTCTGCTGGGTCTGGATCACGCTTACGTCACCAGTATCGGACGTCTCATCGGGGTGGTTTCATTGAGAGAGGTCAGAGGTCACCACACACACTTCATTTTCTTAACAAGCACGTATGCAGCGTTATAGAGACACACAAACTCTCGTCTGTCTTTAGTTGCGTAAAGCCATCGAGGGCTCCATGACGGTGAAGGGGGTGAAGGTTCGCCCGCCGCTGGCCAGTTTCCGGGACAGCGGGACCAGCGGAACCAGCAGCGAAAGTGAAGCCACGGAGCTTCACAAACTGTGGGAGCGTCACACAAACCTCACGCTGCCCAGAGAACATCAGCCCAACTCCTCGGACTCAGACGACAAATCCCACTGACGTCACAGAACCATGAGACGCACAGACAGTCCACGGCTCTATAGTCGGACTCCCGGACGTCCACCGGCTGGATTATTTGGGTCTCGTTTAAACTTCCTGACAAACACTCATTCCATTTCCTGTGATGGGAAAGAATCAGGGACCCTTTGTCTTGTCAGATTGTGTGTGTGGTGTAGAACGGGACGGTGTTGTGTCTTTACATTCCCTTTGTGTTTTAAACTTGATCACTGGACACTTTCTCTCCCCGTCTCTCGATGGGTTCTTTTGTGAGCAAGAGGTGGGCATTGAGTTTCTCTCTATATAAAGACTGTTGCTGGTGTAGGCGACGGCTGTGGGTGCAGAGAGAGAGAGAGAGAGAGAGAGAGAGAGAGATAATGGCTGTGTGTGGGATGTATAATCTCTAGATCCTCACTTCAGTAGAAACGAGATTTTCTTTCTCCCGTGACATTTGTTCGAGCAGAGATTTTGGTCGCCATTTTACACACAAACCTCTGGTGTGTTTTCTGCTCCGGATCTTTTGAGAGGAGTGAAAGCACAGAAGCATCTGCACTTTTCTGCTTCCTTTATAGACTTTTTTTGTTGCCTGCACACTAACTTTTTAGAAACAGATGAATTCTGTTGTTTATTATCATGAACGAACAACAAACAGCATTTCTTCATCTGGATTCAGTTATGAGATTATTTATGAGTGCAGCGGTTTATTAAAAAATATTTTATATTGTTAGCTCGTAAGCATCTCATTAACCTAAATTCACCTCGTGAGAGAAAAGTTGAATCACAGCTCCGTCCAAACCACATCCATAACATTTAAAATAATCACTAACACTTTACGATCAGGTGCTATTTGTTAACAATTCATTAATGCGTTAGCGAACATGAACAATACTTCTACAGCATTCATGTTAAAGGGACACTTCACCCAAAAAGGAAAGTTCTGTCATCATTTACTCTCCTTCCAGTTGTTCCAAATCTGTATATAAATGTCTTTGTTCTGATGAACACAGAGAAAGATATTTGGAAGAATGCTTACAACCGGACAGATCTCGCCCCCCATTGACTCCCATAGTAGGAAAATACAATAATAGTCAATGGTGCCCCAGAACTGTTTGCTGTCCTTCAATCTTCTTTCGTGTAATTTTTCCTACTACGGGAGTCTGGTTAAACGCATTCTTCCAAATATCTTTCTCTGTGTTCATCAGAACAAAGACATTTATACAGATTTGGAACAACTGGAAGGAGAGTAAATGATGACAGAACTTTCATTTTTGGGTGACGTATCCCTTCGATTTCATCATTTACTTATACACTATTAAAATCAAACGTTGTCACTGTCAACATGAGTAAATGCCCCAGTGTTGACATGAACTAACATTAACATGGGTTAATAAACGCTGGGAAACTGATTTGCTTTTGTTAGCTAATGTCCGCTAATGCATTTACTAATGGTAACTAAAAGCACCTTATTGTAAAGTGTTACTCAATAATCTTTTTACAGATTCAGACGTGAACAGTATGAACAAAGTGAAGGTGAGTTTTTTATTGGTGCTGTGTTCATGTGATTGTTTATTTGGAATAACCACTTTGATATATATATGTATTATTGGGAAATCAAAAGGTTTTCTCTTTAAACAGATGATGTGTTTGTTGGTTTTGTTTGAGAACTTGACCGCTGCTGATGATCAGGATGATGTCATAGAGTCCTCATGTCTCTCTCTCTCATAGCATTTATTGAAATGTTTCATTGTTATGGAGCAGATCGTCGACAAATTCTGTCAGCTCGTGTCCTTTTCAGACCTGAACTGAAATATATATATTTTTTGAATTAATATATTAATGTTAATTAAATATTATTTTGGGGGTGAAATACGGAGGTGTTCCTGACAGTGACCGGTCCCGTGAGATTCACTCACATCTCTGAAACACGCCACAAACGGCCGATTAGAACAAAATATGAGCTCTGAAACATTTTATTTCCTCTTGTAAATGTTTGATGTTGTGTGTTTGTGTGAATGTTTCTCGGCACGTTCGCGGGTCATTTTAATATGAACTGATTTAGATTTTTAACAGCCATTTTGTCTCGTGGCCGAAGCGTTCATATGCTAATACGTTGTAGGCGGAGCTTATTTTTGCGACGATTCATGTAGATCTTTAGATGTACAGATTTAATATATTTAAAAGATTCACTTAATGAGATTTCGTCGTTTTTGCCATTTAACGAGAGATGTTTGACTCGAGCCTCAGATCAAATCTCAAAGAATATCTTTGCAGTAGATTTGGTTCTAACGGGATCTCCTCGACTACCATTGATTGAACGTTGAGGGAACAATCCAGAGATGATGTTTTGTCTTTGAACTCAGATTCAGATTCCCGGATCATCTCAGAAATGACTTTAGTGGTTATTTTTAAACCGTGTTTTTCCTCCTGAACAGACCAAATGAGTGAAATCATCATTGTTTCTGTTTGTGTTCTTTCCTTTATCGTTTGTGGTCCGTTGCATGTCATGTATAAGATTGTGTTGTGAGGAATCATATTTATTAACAACGATCAACAAAGTAGATCAACTGATTTTATTTTTCCTTTTTTATGTTCAGTTAGGCTAAAGTATCTGTGCAATAATCTTTTTGTTTGTTTGTTTGTAATAAAATAAAAGCATCAATGAATTTGAGATGAACTGTATTTTTTGTATAGAAACAGACAAAGGTAAAGATGATGTTTGTTGAATCTTTACCGCAGAGAAGAGTTCGAGGAATCTATCACGATGTTCGCTGTTTTAAATGCGAACTTTCTCAAAACTAAACTTTTCTCTTTTTGTGGATTGTATTGTTCTGGAACACATTTCATCAACATGAAGTGTTTAAAACAAGAAAAATATTATGTGCAATTAAAAATAAATCAAGGGCAGGTGATTTTGCTTAAATGTTTTGTATATCGGACATGAATAAAACGAGATTTTAACATAACAACATTTACACTGGTGTGGATTCTTTGTGTTCTGGAGATTTGTTCTGGTACACAGCTTGCGCTTCGAGATGTTTTCTGTTTTTTTTGTAATTGTCCTGTCTATTTTACTCACTTCTGATTGGTTGTCGTTCGGTTCTTTGTTAACTTTGATTGGCTGTTAATGTTGTGAGTAGGTTATAAAACCAGCTGGCCAAGATTCATTTGAAATCCTTTTTCCCATGTGGGAATAAAGAAAAACAAAACAATCCCATCTGTCGTATATTTCTGTGCCTGCCGATTGTCATAAATGAGAGAATTCAAATGTAGTTCTCTAGCGCTTAATGCAAGTTTGCAATGGTGTTGCTTTACATAAAACACATTTTAGAACAAACAGTATAATAACAAACAGACATAAAAACGGTATAGAAAAAGAACAAAGATCGAAATGCAAACATCTACATCAAGATGCAATTATTTAAGAAACAAAATGACTTTTCTGAACGATTGACCAAGATCTGCCAATGGGGTAAGAAAGATAATCTTGTTTTACATTTGAATTGAGTTGGTTTTTCATAACACATTAGCCAATATTTCTTCTAATGTTAACATTACCTATTTTGACACATTCATCAGAAAACAAGACTTGAAATTTCAAATCGTTACTAAATTGTAAATAAAATGTACAGCAAATAGTCTCTTCTTGTGTCAGTCTGTCATTTGTGATGTGGGAGGTGAAAATGAATTGATTAAATCCATAAATACCTTTCATAATTACAGCACAGGACCGAAGCAAACTGTCAATCTGGATAGTACAAGCATGGCATTTCATTTCACTTACTGACATACCGATTATCATCTGATGCTGACTGTTATGTCCTTATATCTGCTGTGCTTGAGAAAGTGCAAACATGACATGTATGGGGCGGATTCCCAAACAGGGCTTAAGACATGTGTCATACTACTAAGTGTTAGAGGTGTCTTGATCAAAAACAACTTTTCTTATAATGAAGCAGTGCGTCTGGTTAGATCTCAAGATGTGTTTTTTTGAATGACTTAAAGGGAAAGTTTGCCCAAAAATGTAAATTCTGTCATCATTTACTCTCCTTCCAGTTGTTCCAAATCTGAATTCATGCCTTTGTACTGATGAACACAGAGAAAGATATTTGTAAGAATGCTCCTAACCAAACAGATCTCAACACCCATTGACTCCCATAGTAGGAAGAAATACTTAAATTTTTTTGGTTCTATTGAACACAAGAAGATATTTTGAAGAATGTAGGACAGCAAACAGATCTGGGAACTTTTGACTGCCATTGTATTTTTTCCTACTATGGGATTCAGTGGGGGTCAAGATCTGTCTGGTTATGAGCATTCTTCCAAATATCTTTCTCAGTGTTCATTAGAACAAAGACATTTATACAGATTTGGAACAACTGGAAGGAGAGTAAATGATGACAGAACTTTCATTTTTGGGTGAAGTGTCCCTTTAATATCCTAACTATAAGACCTGTTTTAAACTGATCCCTGTCTGTAAAACCTTCCCATTCATTTGAAAGTTTCAGAAGAAATGTGTTTCCATTACATATCCAGAATCATAACAAGTACATCATTTAATGTCAGAACCAACTGATTTAGGCCTACTCAGACAAGCATTTCATTTGAAAGAGCTTCAAATAAATGTCACGTGTTAGAACTATAGCCACATATTTCCACAAATGGGTTTGATATTTGGGAATTTTACTGACTTGAAATAGAATAGAAGAGAGAAACAACAGGATGTCACTATGTTGATCGTTCAAATATATAAATACAAACATTTTATTTATAAATATTACAAAGTAAAGCCAAGTATATTCCACATGGTGTGATTTTATAGATTTGAAAAAAGAAACACTGTAAAAAGGTTTAACACAAAGGCTTCAAGAACAATTCAGTTATTTTACCCACATAAAAATAGTAGTGTACTTTCATATTTACTACAGTGAGCTGGAAAACACTTGAGTATCTAGAAATGTTCACTATAGTAAATACTACAGTAGTTTTTATTTGGGCTTCCGCACCTGGAAACTTCGGTCCGCTGAGAGCTCAAAGCCAAACATCAGTGACAAACAAGTGAAAGGAATGATGAATATGATGTACTACTGATCCTACAGGGAACCAGTCTGCTGTTGCTATGGTTACCTCCTCCTCACCTGTCTGCCCTCATCCACAAAGTAAAGAAACTCGCGTTGTTCTTGAAACAATGTTCCTTGTCAAATAAACATGAATAAAATATAATGGAAATCTGTTTTGATAGGGTCTAACGTGAGGATGTGACTGAATGTTATTCTCTGTAGGGTCAAAAGTGAGCTTCAGAGCAGAAGACAGGAGTCCCAGGTTCTGCGGGGTGTTTTGGGATGCGGCTGACTCTGATGGTGAGAATCCCCTCGGAGGTCAGTGCACTGCTCACAGACAGCGGGTCCATGTCCTCCGGCAGCACAGACTTATGGGTAAACCTGCCTGCAACACTTCCAGAAGCTTCAGACTGAAGAGAAAAAAAACATCAACGGAAGACTGATGAGTTTTTTATAAATGTGCGTTATGCAACAATAAACGTTTAAATCGATTCAAAGTTATTTCTGGAGCTTTTTCTTGCAAGGCAGCCTTACATTAAATACATGAACGCAGACAGTAAATAAAAAGAGAAATATATAGAATACACGCGAAAGTTGAAAAATAATCAGCTATAAATGACTACCGACTTTATTGTGTATTTACAACAGCTTTACTCACCGAGAGAAACACAACAGGGTCTATAAGATTGTCAAACCGTCCCATTATTGAAATTAAAAAGCATAAGATCTTAAGCATAATGACATCAGTCTTCCAATGAGCACCTCAAGCCGACGACAGCATGGAAATTCATATTTTCTGAGATGATTATTTTACACTTTTCATTATTAACATGAGCTGTAAATCATTGTAATAGTCTGATCAAACAAACATAACATATAAGAAAAAGATCAATGGAATGGAACAATAGATTTAAAGGATATACTTTGTGGTTCATTTCAATCTTCATCTCCCAATTACCCTTCATCTTGTACCTTTATTTTCAGTTTCTTTTCTGAAAAGATCTTCTGCCCGGACACTGAACATTTAGACAAAAGTGTCAATATGTAATGCTTTTCCAGTACTGCATACTGAACACTATTTATAAAAGTACTCCTCTATTGCAGAAATACGCGCACACACTAAATTTTATTGTATGTAATAATATTATAACAATATTTATTATGTAATAATAATAATATGTATTATGATATTTACATTTTTTATATAAAAAAGTACTCCTTTCCTTTTTTTAGAAATACACACACGCACGCACACACACACACAATAATATTTATTATATGTAATAATATTATAATAATATTTACATTTTTAATATATAAAGTACTCCTCTATAGCAGAAATACACACACACACAGAATAATATTTATTATATGTAATAATAATATGTATTATATAATATTTTAATTTTTTATAAATAAAATTCCAGAAATACACACACACAGAATAATATTTATTATATGTAATAATAATATGTATTATATAATAATAATATGTATTATATCATATTTACATTTTTTATAAATAAAGTTCCAGAAATACACACACACACCTTCTCTGCTTGAATGACGACACACTGATTATACGCCAGCACCACCACTTCCTGTGGCTCAAACCCACTGACATCTGCGGACAGGAAGTAGCTGTCGCCCATCGCCCTCACCACACCCGTGCTGGCAGAACGCCTGGAGCCGGACACTGAAACACACACACATGAGGCTTCATCTACCAGACCAGACGCATTTGTTGAGATTGATTTAACTTCAACATTTAATGGTATAACAAAGCGCCTTTACAAAGCATTTCGTCATTAACTTTAAAATCTCGTTCAACCAATTTTGCATTTCTCTATTCTTTCTCTTCATCACAAAATGGCGAGGACATTTTCCTGATGATTCCAAAAACCGATCATAGCAATTGGAGAATCAGTGCTCTTTACTCACTCTGCCTGCCTGTATCTCCAAGACTCCAGTTGCCATGGTAACCTCCTCCGGTGTACTTCTGATCCTCGCTGTAACCCCCAAACGACTCTTGATCGCCTTGGTAACCAATACAAAAAACTTTTAATCACAATGACGACTTCTGTAAAACTTTCATCATCGACTCTCATTACCTTGGTAACCACCAAAGGTGTCGTCCCACGATGATTGGTCTTGTGAATTACCATGGTAACGGGCGAAGGACTCCTGCTCCGGCTCCAAGTCGTCTGTGATGGAGCGGATGGAGGTTTCCTCTCCAAAGCGGCCGTGAAGTCTCGGCTGGAGAGAATCAGCGCTGAAGGATCTCACAGTGCTCGTACTGTAGCGTGATGAGTGACGGAACGATGAAGAAGAGCATCGAGACGCTGAAGAACCGCTCGCAGAAGCCATGACAGATCGAGACGAAAGAGCGCCCTCGCTTCACGCTTCACTTATAGAGAACTTGCCCCAGTGCATCATGGGTCGGCCGGTGACCCTCAGCGCTCCATAAAAGGTCTGGCATCCACTCCTGAAATAACGGTCAATGAGATAAGACACGGAAAACATCTCCAACACAGACAGCGCTATCAGAAACCCCCTTACAACAAAGACGTTTCTTCAAGTGTGCTGCTAGCATACTTTCACACTATCTTTTATTTTTTATTCTTAAAATTTAACTTAAGTATACTGACAGGAAAGTATATTTGGCCTAGACTTGTACTCAAACTTTTGATGAAGATGTTCTCAAGAACTGAAACGTAGACCAATTTAGTCCCAGGTAGTGTTGAGACAAAACACCTGCACTGATATTAGTATGCATCCTACATAAACATACTTAAGCACACTTAATCAAAAATAGACTTCTTCTTTGCAAGGACTTTCACTAATATATCAACCGATCTTCAAATGTCAGTTGTGTTCTCCTAAATGTGGTGCAAATAAGCTCAAAACATAACAGAAACATAACCATTGAGGGGGAACAACCTTTCAAAAGGAACGTGAAGTATACTTATTTTTGCAAAGTATATTTTTACGTAATACATACTAGTACAAGTATACTTGTCAGTGTACTATTTCAATGCAACTCGAGACTAAGTTGACCCACACTCAAAGTTAACTTTTAAAGGAATAGTTCACCCAAAAATAGTCCCCGTTGACTCAACCAAAGTCATTCTTTTTCCTACTATGGAAAGTCAATGGGGACCATTTTTTGTGGTGAAGTTCACTTTGAGTGTAACAGTAATACACGTTGAGTACACGACCAGGTCTTGGAGCCCATTGACTGCCATAGTAGGAAAATTGACTTTACCTTTTGTTTTTGTCCTGTTGAACACAAAAGGAGATATTTTGAAGACTGTAGGACAACAAACAGTTCTGGGGCACTTTTGACTGTCATTGTATGTTTTTCCTACTATGAGAGTCAATGGGGGGCAAAATTTGTCTGGTTATAAGCATTCTTCCAAATATCTTTCTCTGTGTTCATTAGAACAAAGACATTTATACAGATTTGGAACAACTCACGAATGTGGAATTCGTGATAGAATGTTCATTTTTGTTTATTATAAATAAACAACTTTTTTTGGTAATGGAAGCCCTTAAATCCCATGAGCAGAAGTAAGAGTGATGTTTGACTTTATTCCTGATGTAAATGAGAGACGCCGGTCACTGTGATGAAGAATCCACACACTCCATCTTTACAAACAACATGAACCAATTTTTATTTAGAACCCAAAGAAACAAGATGCAGAAACAAACACTCTGATATCAAAATAACCAGCAGTCAAATATTGATAAATCAGAAAGAATAGAGTAGAAACTGAGAGTAGAACACTGTGTGTGTGCGTGTGCAGGTACATGTCATCATCAGGGGAGTGAACACAGTCTAATTCAGAGAGACTTCACGAGTGTCATTTGTAGAAACGAAACTGGAGAGTCATGAACAGAATAATTAAAAGTGTGACAGAGGAGTGAGACAAATGTGTGTTTAACACACTCCTACCCCAACACCACACACACACGATTTCAGAGAGGTCAACGTTTGTATTTATAGACACACACAGCGAGAGAGAGAGAGAGAGAGAGAGAGAGAGAGAGAGAGAGCTCTCAATGTCGTCTCCGCTCCGGGGGAAGTGACCGCAGCAGGGGGCCTTCGCACACGTTACAATCTATTGATGTGATTGGACGGGTGAATGTACATCATAATAGGCAGAATCTGACCAATCAGAGCAAGATGTGATAGACAGTGTCCTTTAGGAGCTTTTTATAGCATTTAACCTTAAAGCATCAGTTCTCCCACAAAGTAAAATTCTGTTATCATTGACTCGCATTTTTTTGTTTTGCTGAACACAAGGAAGATATTTGGAAGAATGTCAGTATCCAAACAGATCTAATCCCACATGGACTCTCATAGTAGGGAAAATAAATGCTATGGGAGTCAACGAGGGATGAGATGTTTGGTCACTGACATTCTTATAAATATCTTCCTTTGTGTTCAGCATAACTAAGCAATTCCTTTTTCATTTTTGTGAGAACTGTCGCTGTAAAAGAGAACAAATGTGTGCTTCCGGAGGACCGCAGAGACATCAGACAGCGAAAGAAGCGGAAGATACTGCTCCCTTTATCCGAATACACCACGACGTCAACGGATGACCGCGCAGAGTCCCAGAGCTTGAAGACGAAATGGGCCTGTTGGTCAGGTGAAAGGCCGCGAGGCATAACGCAGTGAGGAGGAAGGGAGAGAGGTCCTTGAGGTAAGAAAGGTGAGACCTAGAGAATGTCACGTGAGGTAGAAGGGAGAGAGAGTCGCGTATTGAGATGAGACTAACGAGGAGCAGTAGTGGAAGGAAGAGAGAGAGAGAGGAGCTCTCAATGTCGTCTCCGCTCCGGGGGAAGTTACGGGGGGAAGGGAAGTGACCCCGCAGCAGGGGGCCTTCGCACAGTTACAATTTATTGATGGTGATTGGAGGTGAATGTACATCAAAAATAGGCAGAATCGAACAATCAGAGCAAGATGTGATTTAGACAGTTGTCCTTTAGGAGCTTTTTTAGCAGGTTTAACCTTTCCTGTTAAGCAGCAGTTCAGATACCCACAAGTAAGTAGGTTCTGTATCATTGACTCGGCATTTTTTGTTGTTTGTGCTGAAGACACAAGGACAGATATTTGAATGGAATGTCATGTATCCAACGACTCCTAATCCACATGGCTATCATTAGTAGGGAAAAAAAAATGCAATCTATGGGAGTCAACGCCGGGGATGAGATGTGGGTCACTGCACATCTTATAAATATCTCCTTTGGTGGTTTCAGCAGAGAACTAAGCCAATCCTTTTTCATTTTTGTGGAAACGAGACTTGTCGCTGTAAAAGAGGAACAAATGTGTGTCAGGAGGGCTGGAGGGCACACATGCAGAGACACGTAGACAGCGAAAGAGAGGTAGGATGACGCCGCACGACGACACTGAAGAAGAATTAAGTGGGAAGAAAACACGCATGTAGGACAAAATGAAAACATGACACTGTTTGTGCCAAGAGATGAATCATAGACAAGAAAGCCTGTTGGCATATGAAACATCCCCGCTTACATAACTCATCAAGCAGGTGAGTGAGAGAGAGAGGTAGGGAAGGAAACAGAAACGGACCGAGGAGGAGAGAGCACGAAACTATGGCATGAAAGGAAGGGAGAAGAGAGAGAGCACGAAGAGAACGGAGGGACCCGAGAGAGAAAGAGATGAGACGTCCGCTTGATTCGGCAGGATACGCTATCGACCTGCATGTTTCCTCATCTACACTCTCTCCGATGCAGTTCCAAACCCACCCCTCCCCCCTCCTCCCCTATCACCCCCTACCAGACCACTCACACCCTCGGCTCCGAACCTGTTCATTACCACTTTCCCTCTTCACACTCTAATCTTAACACTACTCTTCACTCTCTAATCGAAGAATCTTGAGAGAGACATGGACCCTGAAGAGACGGAGAGATTGAGACAAAGGATCAGAGGCAAGGAAGAAGACACATCCCACGATCCTTTAGCAGTAGGGGGGGGGTTTCCATAGCAAGAGGAGTGATCTGAGCACTCTACACCCCGCAATTTAACCACGCCATACGATCCCCCCGTGCAGTCCCCTAGTATGCCCAAAGTACCCACCAGTTGAACCAAACCACATATCGCCCCCCCGCGACGCTCAGGTCCCCCCCCCACCTCACAACCACCCAGACTAGGAGGACTGACCTCAGTCCCCCTGTGTCTGGCCCCCCTCCGAGACGTGGGCGCCCGCTCTTCAGTTGCCTTCCCGCTTGCACAATCCTGTCCCCGTCTGCCTCATTTACAGGCCCCTCTAACCCCACCCTAGGCCGCCTTGCACCCCTTTCCTCCCCCCCTGTACTGAGCCGCTTCACCCCCTGATTACTGGCCATTATTTTGACTTGTTAACCTGAATAGTCATGTTTGTTCATTCTTGGCATGTGTGGGCGCAACGGAGGTGTATAGGGTCTGGTTGGAGGGTAGGTGGAGAGGGGGTCTGTATTTTTTTGTGTTGTGTAGTAATAAAAAACAAAAATCATGTGAAAAAAACTTTATTAATAATGAATTATGTAATACTACAAATGACAAGTAGAATAAGACAGTGGACAAAAACAAAAACAAAAAAAATAATGATAATAAGAAACATAAAACAAAAATAATCGTAATAATAATTATAATAAATCAATTAATTAATAAATAAGAAATATACATCAATACATATATTTATAGTGTGTGTGAGAGAGAGAGAGAGAGAGAGATGTATGGGGGAGAGAGAGAGACATCATTCACGTCTGTAACACCTGATATTTCAGCTCGCACGGACGTAAGAAATAAACTTAAAAGCAGATATCTGATAATATTCCTGTCTGAAAATGAGCAGCTGGGTTCACTCTGTACAACTGCTGTTGCCACGGAAACGCTAAATGAGGCTGAGACGGGAAGTGACGGGGCTTTAAAGCGGAAGTGATGTAATGGGTTTTGAATGGAGGTGGGAAAGACACTGTCATGCCAGAACTTTCTCTGTCATAGGTGAGAAATCTTCAATAGAATTACATCTGATATGAGCTGACACCATTGTGTGTGTGTGTGTGTGTGTGTGTACTTTAACGCTCACGCTGGATTTCATGACCCTGAATAACCATTAAAGAAACAGCGAACGATGATTTATTTTTCAGTTTGTCTTTTTGTTAAAAATTTCTTGTACAGACATTGATTTTTCTTAAACAATGAACTGAGAACGTGTAAAAGACAAAATAAGTTGAATTTGCGTGTGAACAAATCCTATAAACACACAAGAGCACGCAGACTGTCATGTGTGTTTGTGTGGGGGGGGTTGTCAAAATTGTTTGATTGACTAGACCTACAATTACTTTATGAATCACGGTTCTCCATGGAAACAAGAGAATGCTGGAGAAGGAAAGTGGCTCTGAGAGAGAGAGAGGGCGAGAGAGAGAGGGCGAGCGCTTGACATTTACAGAACGCAAGGAGAAAAATGAGAGCGGATGACAGTAGCAATATTAAAACATCCTCTCTCCCCAGAGACAAATAAGAAAGCAAAAGGTGCATTTGTTTTCACATTAGCATTGTTTTTCCTGATGTCGACAATATCACACAGTGATAATTCAGGGACAGAAATAGAGAATTAAACCAGTGAACGAAGCACTACTCAGTTTTTCACCGCAAAACAAACACACACAGTACAAAAATAGAGCGACTCTCAGAAAGGCCCACGGACACCGAGCTTCGTCTTAAACATCCGTCCAACGACACTGAATCAACTCCGACACATTCATTGTGTTCATCTTATAGGACAATAATGCTCTGGAGAGATTCACCAATAAAACAAATCATAACGAGAGAAAATAAACATTCCATTGAGTAGTTTAAAGAGTTGAAACAGTAATCATGTTAATAATAATAATAATTGAACGAAGAGTCGGGGCTGTGTTCTGTGTTCTCTCTGTCGGCGTAGAAACATTCAGCATTCCCGTATTCAGCAAGCCATGCCCGAAAGATGCAACAGGCGTCATGTCATCGAGACCCAGAATGCAATGGGGCGTGACATCATATAGGGAGCAAGATTACACAACAGCCAAATCCACAAACCGTGCGAAACAACTGGACGTCCAGATCCAAACGATCAAGACTTCATATTCAGACTTCGGCACTTGCAAGACATGCAGAGATAATGAGTTCACGTCAGTCTTTGCCTCCTCCTGTGTAAATCTGTCCGTGTTGTGTCTGAGATTACCTTCATCTGGTAAAGAAACACGAGATCAAAGAGAGCGAAGAGCGCCCGCATCGGAATGAGCACAGACCCAAATGCAAAGTCCAAAATAAACATGCAGAGTCAAACTGAGAGATGATTGGTCACTGCTCTTCTCTCTCGTCCTCTTCGTCCGCGTCTTCCTCGTCGAGCGACACCACGCCGGACGAGGTCACGTCCGACACCTTCCTGCGGGCGGAATATTCCGGAGGGAGGCAGACTCTCCGCAGGGATTGCCTCCGCAATCCAAAGTCTCAGATACACGGCCAACAACGGGGAGTGGCCTCGTCTGTGGCCCCCTTGGAGGCGCCTCTTGGCACGTCAGGTCTCAGAAGGTCGTCGCGTCCGCAGGGGGGCCCCTGGGGCGGGCGGCAGCGAGCGTGTGGCCCCCGCCGCCACCAAGTCCTCAGGCCCTCGAGCAGGGGGATTCCGACGCCCAGGTGGTCGTCCAGGACCATGCAACTGATCCTGAGGCTAGATCCCGGTACGGTACCCGCGGGGAGGTTGTAAGGTCGGCCCCGACGCCGCTCTCCACCTCGCACAGGCCTCGACCCGCAGACACAGTGATGAGATCCCGCAGGTAGTGAGGGTACGAGGGATTGACTTGAGACAACAGACGCGTTGAGACCGGGTGACGTTTTTCTCTCTGTGTCGCTGTAGAGCGCATTAAACTTGCAGGAGAAATAAACGTGGGAGTATGTGTGCGTGAGAGAGAATGAAAGTAGGGCACTAGGACAAACATTTCTCTCATGCGTTTTGCTTTTTCAGGACGGGGGGGGGGAAAAAACAACTAAAAACTAATGCTTTGTGTGTCTCTGTGTGTGTTTATGTGAAGATCCTGTTGTGCATGTGTTTCTTCATATGAAAGCATGTTGTAAATAAAGTCTTGATTTATATGAATTCATAACGTGTGTGATCCCTGTGTATCAAGTGTTTGTTTGTGATGTGAGGGTGTATTTCATCAGGTGTGTGCACCTGTACTCTGTGTGAGCGGCTCATTCGCAGGCAGAAAATCTTCATCGTAGGAATCGTCATTAGATTCGTCACCGTCCACTGAAGACCAGGCACGAAGTTTGGCCTCCGCGATGGCAAACTGCTCTGCCACCCCTGAAGACATGAACACATGAACATACACTGCATAAGAATACAATACAATACAATTCATTACAATACGTAAAAAAATATTTTTTTTACAAATAGAATGTAATAGAATGTTATTAATAGAACGTAATAGTGTAGAATAGGATAGGATAGGATAGGATAGGATAGGATAGGATAGAATAGAATAGAATCGAATAGAATAGATCGAATCGATAGCATAGCATCGAAAAGAATCGCCCAGATAGCTCCGAACGATACGATCTGCCGGAAAAACCTGAATAAAATAGAATAAAAGCCGCCCTGGGTCCTCCAGAATAGGATCGATATTCATAGAATAGGCTCGTATGATAGGAAGGAGGAAAGAGAAAAAATAGAACAATAGTGTAGAATAGAATAGAATAGAATAGAAGAATAAATTTAATAGAATAGGATAGGATAGGATGGGATGGGATGGGATAAATTAGAATAAAATACAAAACACAACACAACAAAAAAAAGTAAAAAAACAAAAACAAAACAAAACAAAACAAAACAAAACAAAACAAATTAAATAATTAACAAAACAAATCTAGGGAAGCTGTTGAATTTAAGATTTTAAGTTAGTTAGGGCATACTAGTGATTCATCTACCAAAAATAAATCATTTAAGGTATTGAAGAAGGACAAACTAAAGACGAGATGAAAGGAACCAGGTCTGAGTTTAGTTTGACTCTCGTGTTGACTCTTTCATTCATCTATTATCCTCTGCAGAAAGCTTTGTCAGCACACGCACGCACACACACAAACAATTTTTTGTTGCTTTTGGCAATTTTCCCAGATGAAGCATAGTTTGATTTTATCCAAAGAGTCACAGTGTGTGTGTGTGTGTGTGTTCACAAACACGCACACATTCACAAGGGCACAGACACACATCACAGAGAAAACTCACAACTCAGCAGCATGTGAACAAATCCTCACACACAACAGAATGAATATTTAGTGACTTCATAAGAAGGAAAGATGGGGACATTGACAGAGAGCAGAGGATTGTGGGAATGAATGAGATAGAGAGAGCTCTGAATGAATTCTGCTCAGGTGCAGCTCATAAATCGTGTGCCGCTGCGGTGAGGAAACGTTTTGTCACAGCGGAGAGCAACAGCCAGACGATTAACCTTCAGAGAGGAGAACGTTTGAGAAAAACCAACAGCTGAACCAAAGACGTTCTCTTTCTCACTCTTAATCCACTCACACACACACACGTCTGATCTAGATCACAACCTATGGGCCATTTAAACACAAAGAGCCAAAAAACAGCCGAGTGCCGTTTGTTTGGCAAAAACAGGTGTAGACTCACATTATGATTTGTTACATTATATTCAGTAGACCGAGTGCTCGCCACATACAGAGTCATGTCACAGAGATGTAGAGAACAGAGGCGAGAAGGTGAAAGGTCACTGACCTGCAGCAAACCGCGCTTCCTGCTCGCCCTCAGACAGATGCGAGTACGACGTGAGGTGCGATTCGAGAGCGCTGGGCGTGTCTGTGGGTTTACACCAGCCCTTCCACTCGATCAGGTGTGCCACACGCCCCTGCGCCATCGCCGTGGGTTTTGTCACATGATCCTTGACCACCTGGGAGATACCTGCTCACACACACACACACACACGTGCACGGTAAGACGTGATGGGTCATTGACCCTGAATAATACATGAGAAATAAAGCAGGTCAATGTCACGGCGTCAATCAGAGCAAAACAAAGACATGTTGACAAGTGAGATGACAGTGTGTGTGTGTGTTACCGTGAAGTGAAGATCTAGCCAGCGCTGCGATCTCTTGAATGGTAAGAGCTCGTCTAGATTTTGGTAACATGTCGCTGTTGTCCTCAACATTTACCTGCGAAACGACAACAACAACATCAGCACAATGACGCAATAACTAAACATTCAGATTTATTTTTATATAATGCATGACCTGCAGTATGCTGTAGAACAATCTTAGCGTGAACATACACAACATTTGTGGAATCACAATGTACCCATAAATAAGCTACTGTGGATATTAATTTAATGAATTAAATATTTTAGTATTCAGAGTTTTGACTTGAGGATACATTATTATTTGATTGATTTTAGGATTGTTGGTCACAAATAATTCGCTTTTATTATGAGTTATTATGAGTTCGTTTGATGAGTTTAAATGTGTAAAATGCGCAGAATCAATGTTGATCTTTTCAGGCTACAATCAAGTATTTCAAGAGCGGTTTGATTTGGATGTGGGATGTTCATATGGCATGCAGTTCCCTCATAAATATTAATTTTTACTTACCCCTTTATTTCCCAAACTTGACATATCATTCCCCTTTATCTACAGATATGTGCTGTAGAGGTACATTATTGTCACAAGTAGTTACGCTGTAAATCCGTTTATTCATGCGCTTCATTGCGGGCTGTGATCTAAAGCGTTACCCATAGAAACAACATATGAACTCTGACAAGAGATTCGTAAATCTTGTGAAATACTATCAAGAGATAAAAAGCCGTGACGAGAATCTGCATTTACATCATTGTGTCTTGTGATGAATCCATTCACACGCACGCACACACATCCAGCTGGTGTGATCACACGTTGTGTTGCTCTTGTCTATGTAACCTCAGGGGTCATGCGACACGTGAAGCTGACGTGTTCCAACCCTCCAGACGTGGCACTCGCAGGTAAGATGTTATTCATCAGGGTACATGCATTAGTGAATACGTCACGGCACAATTACTGAAGCAGGCGGCAAAATAACAGCAGCGTTTATTTAAAGAAGAAAGACACGCAAGTGGAGATACAGGAGGATAAACCCACACGAGCTGACGGTCACAACATCATTACTGAAGTCCACGCACGCTCGCCTACTGCCCTACTGAACACAGAGCAAAGATCATTCCCTTCAGCAGCTCCAGTCTGACCATACAGTGCCAAATCCAACGAATGTCTTATTTCGGATCTTTAGAGTCTCATTTAGTAAAACTGCAGCTGACCACCTGTTACAGTACGAGGACATTACGGTTAGACAATAAACCGACACACACTTCAAAAGAGAGAGAGAGAGAGAGAATAGACCACATTGAGTAGAATAAACAATGCATTGATCCTGACATCTCTATTGCATGCAAGCCATTGTATCAGCGCACAGAGAGAGAGACAGAGAGAAGCTACAGGTTTCATACCGCGAACAAGAGAGAGAACGACAGACCGTTTGCACGAGCGCAAGGCGACATACTCATGTCTCTCGCTCTCTGTCTGTGGCTGACTGTATATCTCTCTCTCTCTCTCTCTCTCTCTCTCGACTGTCTCTCTGTCAAATACACGCATGTCGTTACTGTGTGACTCCCAAATGGGACAGACAGGCGTCCAAACGCGCTTCAGCACTGGACAGCGACGCGCGCGCGCTCGAAGCGTTCAACGACATATCGCCAATGCGCGCGTCACACCTAGATTCCCGCCACGTCTTTTATCACCGCATCTAAACTCTATACCATACGCGTGCGTGCGCGCCCCAGCGCACAAATGACCGATGTGGAGCGCTCGTACCCCGGTGGCCGGATCGCCGCTCGCGCCGCACAGAAACAGAAGCTTCTCCATGGACATGTCGCGTCGAGCGCGCACCCCGTTATTCCGCTGGAACCAGCATTTCTATGGCAACCGGTCGCCATGGAGCGATTTCTCCGGCGGGCTGGATGCGCGGATGACGTCACATGCAGCGCGTCCGATGATGGGTTACGCGCGCTCTCCCTCTCGTCAGTCTCAAGCACCTGTTTCTCTTTCTGTTGAACGAATCCAAACCTCTCATTCACAACACTTTATGTTGATATGATGCTAGTGACAGATTGATTGGATCCTAAATAGAGTACAAATAGAGTCTGAATGAAATATAGACACAACAGAGCTTCTGTCAAAAGCACTTTCAAAACAATCAGAGCTCCTCCACAGCAGAGAAACCACAGACACAGAGCTGGACCAACAGGACGGCGGCAGAGAGCGAAGAGGTTTGACATCAGACAGATTGAGAAGCATCGGATTTACAGCACAACCTTAAGTGTGCAGTCACCCTCACCGCTAAAATCAAACACAAACACAGTCAACATCACTGTCCATAAACACTCCGGGACTAAACACACACACACAGGAATGAAAAGGTTCTTTCACTACTGCAGCGCGGCTGATGATTACATTTGCAAAACCACATTAAGAATTAATCACTAATTACTCGTAAATGATTAGAAAACGAACGGTGAACATTAATGAAACTCTTGGTCCTCTAATGACTCAGACACTCCAGTTAATAACATCATCATCAATCTGAGGAGAGACGGAGAAAACCATTCAGCGTTCTCCGTCACACCGTTCACGAGAGAGAGCGCTGAGAAACTCACAGGTAGATCTCTTTCATATCAGATTAAACTCTTGCTTGAGTCTCATCTGCGTCTCAGAGATTTCTCCTGAGAAAAAGAGTCAGAAATCAGACAAACGTCTCTGTCATGAGAGTTTGAGAAGAGACGTCACGATGTGTCAAACTGATGTGTCAGATTTGTCTCGTCTACATCAAAAGTCAATATTAGTGAAGATCTCAATATCAACTCAAACATTTCTCATCAAATTTACTCAATCCAGATGATTTCACCTCTACAATCTATATTCGTTTACACCTCCGGACTCTTCATGTCTTCACACAATTATACTTTCTGTATTTTTGACTAAGCTGATACTTAAGTGAGGTCTCGCGAGCTATGAAAGAGCAACCTCTGAGCATTTCCTCTGCTGTGATCTGACAGAAAAGCAGTATTTGGGTCTCTTGTGTTATAGCTCAGCTGTAAACTCTACAATGATGACAGAAATAGCTCTTGAATGACAGATACTGTATCTGTGGCCCACTAAATAACACACGGACCACTCAGCGCTGGAGGGAGGGCGAGCGTTTCCGGACGCTGTGAAATAAAAATGGATATGGAACAGATTGAGAACTTTGGCACCTTCAGGTAACGCTCCGAAGGCACAAATGTGTCACACAGGCCGCTGGCCAGACTCGTCCGTGTGTTGCCCAAGAGCACGAGGTCCGAGCAAGAGCTCCTCGGGCTCCAGTCCACACGCAGCCTGTCGCCCGCCACTGTGAGGGAAAGACAGATATCTGACCAACTCAGAACCCACTGACCCGACGCCCGCTGCTGAGGTAACCAAGGCAACCAAGCATGAGGCTGTGGGACAAGTAGTGATGTGTATAACAGGGTGACTGTGTTAAAAAACGACCAATCATAAGAATTCACCCAAAAAAATGACAACTTGGGTTTGTGGTTTTCTTCAAAATTTCACACCCCTCACACCGTCAAAACAAAAACGAACACAAAACAAACATTAACATTCAATTATTACTCAGGGTTTTTATCATTTTTGTAATAAAGTATACATCTTTCTCTCCGGAATTTTGTTTTGTTGGGAAGGAATGGCGATAATATAATTCAACGATCTTTTCTTCGGCTTTGGCTTCAGAACACGGTTACATGAGAATCATAACAGTGGTTCTCAACTTTCTGACCTCACGGCTTCACGATTTCCCAAAATAATACTTGAAGGCCCCACCATTCGCCATTTCTACCCAACAAAACTAAATTCTAGAGAGAGATGTATACGACATTCACACACACACAGAGTGAATAATGAAAGTTAACTAAACAAGGCAATATTGTCACACCTGCGAGGAAGTCGTCCAGCTCTTTATTTCACCCCAAACTTCAAAAAAAAGAAAAAAAAAAAAAAAAAAAAAAACAGTAAATAAAAAGTAGCTACCTAAATAAATGAAGGATACTTAGTTCTACAGATTCTAACCATTATTCAGCCATCCACATATTTAGGATTTTTGTATGCGCAATGTTTAAATATCTATATGATTTGAAAATAAATATTTAAAAATATTCCTAAAATCTACTTTCTGCATAAAAGAAAGTGTGAAAAAGGCTTTTAATTTACCTTATAATATATATATATATGTACAGTGAATATAATTTGGAGTCAAATATGATTTATGAGATTGAATTCTTATCACTCTCATTTGATGTCTGTCTGTAATTCTCTCTCCCTCAAGATAAATTCTGAATTGACCGGACTAACAGACCTGTTGCGGAAAATAAGGAAAGCAGTTTTATCTGCAATAAATAACAGCGTTATTTACAGGCCCGTGTGATTTTACGGACGCTTAGTTCAAGTCAACGAAACGGAAAAGAACCCGAGGAGCAGACAGCGAAGAGAAAAATAAAGCGGCATTGATCCCTCGAGACACGGCGTGCTGTATGAAGAACATATTCTCCTGAAACACACGCTCCTCTCTGCCGTATCAAATCCATCTGCCGTCCGCTCTTCAGAACACTCCGGGCCACCGGCGGACCGGGCCATCTGGGGCCGGCGTGTGTCTGACCTCGCTCAATCTCTAGACCAGCCTGTGCCCTCTGAGTACTGTTTGACTTTTACGTTTGACAGTGAAGAGTGCTGGAGGTTGTGTCCTGATGGACCCGAACAAATCTCCTGCCCTTGTCTTCTGAAGGAACACAGAATGACTTATAAACCATCAGGTTCTCTGACACAACCTCCTCACAACACCACTCTGACCGGTTTCACTGACGCCACCGTGAGAAAAAGAAACAGGGTGATGACAAAGACAAATGCTCAGTTGTTGCTCTCAGTTGTGTCGCGGATGTTTGGGTGAAATGAAAAGAGAATGAAATGAGAATGTAATTGTTGAGACACGTGAAGCGTCTGTAAAAGAGGTGTAAATGAATGTAGATTCAAACGATCTGGTTTTGAGTAAATTGGATGAGAAATGTTTGAGTTGATATTACTTGAGATCTTCAGTAATGTTGACTTTTGAGTGCAGACGAGACAAATCTGAGCTCAGTTTGACACATCGTTGACGTCTCTTCTCAAACTCATGGCATTTGTCAGATTGTCAGAGAAATATCTGAGACGTTTCCATTTAATCTCACTTATGTCTAGATGAAAAAACCGAGACATTAAGAGATCTCGTCTGTGATTTTCTTTTGGGGTTGAGTGAACACGAGAAACAGGTGTCGACACAAAAGTGCATCTCTCCTGTCACAGTGACGACGCCAAACCTCAACCGCCCGTTTACGTGCCATGACCAGGACAAGCGTGCGGGCCGAGAGTAATGATGCGCGCCGGCTCTCGATGCCTCGGTATCCTGATATGCCATTAATAATTACAGCACATACGATTTGTGAGGTGAAAATAAATCTGAGGCGGATTGTTTGGGACTCTCGGAGCGGAACGCCATTGTGGAGTTTTCCGTACTCAAATGAACGCAGGTGATGGGACGACTGGAGATTGATCATCATGGATGGATAACTTCCTAACGTGTGATGAATCATAAAAGCATCGTACGGCTCAGACAGAACATGCATGACGACACAACCTCAATCAGAGTTTAACCCTGGGATTTATAGTAAATGATAACCAGATTATTCCGATTGCTAAAATAAACCCATGGTGCATTTACACAGGAAAACTACAAAAGAACTCAAGTGGACTGTGAGACACACACACACACGCAGCCTCAAAATGAGCTCAGAGATGAAGACGCAGCGCGTTCCAGATGCGCATTCCCAGCACACTGTTTACACGCGCCATGACTCACGTACTCTGCACACAAGCGCCTCTACTGTAACCGGATCCATGCGAGAGAGAAGAAATGATTGACAGCTGGACAACCCAGCACTGATGCGGTTTATAATGCAGCTGCATGCGCGAGAGCGTCCACGTTCAGCGTTTCTTCAGCGAGGAAACCTTCAGTAATCTGACGTGATCCTTCGGACACACAATGCAGCCCAACATCCATGCAAGCACTCGGACACAAGCCTGCAGCTTCTGCACAGCACGCGCTGATGTAAATCTGAAGTGTGTGTGCGTGTGTGCTGCGGCGCACAGGCTCAGGTTACACATAAATGCACTCTGACGGGATCTGCTCTCGACCTGTTTTTCATGCTCAGAGGAGAAGATTCTCACCTATTGGCGTTCTGGAGGCGACACAGCCCATGGTCCAAGTTAAAACGTGGTGAAATATAAACCATAGACTAATTTAAGCCGCATATACGCAATGACGGAAGCTCCCTCTCTCTCTCTCCTGTCTGTCTCTCTCTCCTGCAGTTTCCTCAAACATCCCACACGTACTTGTTTCATAACTCAAGTTGCTGCGCTGCTGGGGCTGCCAGGAAAACCCCACTGTCCTGACAAACCAAAAATAAGATAAAGACTAAGACTACACATGTTTAAGGGTTGAGTATTCATGTGTTTAGACCAAAGCCTCTGTTCTCTTACACACCTGATGTCTAAACCTCTGTTCTCATAAACACCAGGACTAAACCTCTGTTCTCTTAAACATGTGAGGACTAAACATCTGTTCTCTTAAACACCGAAAGAGGAACTATAACACCTTAAACCTCTGTTCTCATAAACACCAGGACAACCTCTGGAAAGGACTAAACCTCTGTTCTCTATAACACCTAAAGACTAAACCTCTGTTCTCATAAACACCAGGACTAAACCTCTGTTCACTTACACACCTGATGTCTAAACCTCTGTTCTCTAAACAGAGGACTAAACCTCTGAAAGACTAAACCTCTGTTCTCATAAACACCAGGACTAAACCTCTGTTCACTTACACACCTGATGTCTAAACCTCTGTTCTCTATAACACCTAAAGACTAAACCTCTGTTCTCATAAACACCAGGACTAAACCTCTGTTCACTTACACACCCTAAACCTCTGTTCTCTAAACACCTAAACCTCTGTTCTCTTCACTAAATCTAAACCTCTGAACACCCTAAACCTTGTTCTCTAAACACGACTAAACCTCTGTTCTCTTAAACACGTGAGGACTAAACCTCTGTTCTCTTAAACACGTGAGGACTAAACCTCTGTTCTCTTAAACACGACTAAACTCTGACTAAACCTCTGTCTCTTAAACTCTTGGACTGAAGACTAAACCTCTGTTCACTTACACACGTCAGGACTAAACCTCTGTTCTCTTAAACACGTGAGGACTAAACCTCTGTTCACTTACACACGTGAGGACTAAACCTCTGTTCTTAAACACGTGAGGACTAAACCTCTGTTCTCTTTGAGGACTAAACCTGTTATCTTACACACGTGAGGACTAAACCTCTGTTTACTTACACACGTGAGGACTAAACCTCTGTTATCTTAAACACCTCAGGATTAAACCTCTGTTCTTTTACACACTCTAAACCTCTGACTGACTAAAACCTCTGTTCACAGGATTAAACCTCTGTTCTTTTACACACCTGATGTCTAAACCTCTGTTCTCTCAAACACCTCAAGACTAAACCTCCTTACAAAGACAAACCTGTTCTCTTAAACACCTTAAACATCTGTCAAGACTAAACCTCTGTCTCTGGTTCTCTAAACACCTCAAGACTAAACCTCTGTTTCTCTTCTCAAGACTAAACCTCTGTTCTTAAACAAGACTAAACCTCTGTTCTCTTAAACACCTCAAGACTAAACCTCTGTTCTCTTCAAACACCTCAAGACTAAACCTCTGTTCTCTTAAACACCTCAGGATTAAACCTCTGTTCTTTTACACACCTGATGTCTAAACCTCTGTTCTCTCAAACACCTCAAGACTAAACCTCTGTTTTCTTGCACATGTGAAGACTAAACATCTGTTTTCTTGCACATGTGAAGACTAAACATCTGTTCTCTTAAACACCTCAAGACTAAACGTTTGTTCTCTTAAACACATGAAGACCTCAGTGAAGACACCAAACCTCTGTTCATTTAAACGTGGACAAAACTGCTCATCTTCCAAACGCATACAGACAGATCTGTTATTTTCCTATACAGAAATATTAATCATGGTTTTACAAATAAACCCCAAAAAACAAACCATGGTTGCTAAACCATGATTGTGCTGCAGTAAGCGTATTTTAATCATGGTATTTATAGTAAAACTGTGGTTATGCAACTGGTTACTGCACTTTTTCTAGAACAATACCATGTGAAATTTTCATAAGGATTCACCGAGTTCTCCAGCAGTGCCCCAAAACACGCGCAGACTGAAGACAATGTTGCATCATATTCAACAGTGTTCAGTCAATGTTGAACATATGTTTGTATTGCATATGCTGAATATGTATTCCAGTGAATCTCACCTCGGGATGTCGCGAGGGTTTCAGCACCACGGCAGTTGGACAGCGCTCTCTCTCCTCCGCTCGTGCATCGGTGTCGCTCGCGGCTCGGTTCACAGCCTCGTGCAGTCCACACACACACACACACACACACACAGGTAAGAACCAGCAAACAGCCGTGTGTCAGACCTGAGATACTCGAGCGCAAACAGCGTTTATAAAGCAACCACGGAGACACCCCCACACAGAGAGCTGCAGCGACCTCTGATTGGACCGATCCTATGCTGACCCCGCCCACAAGACTCTGGCTGGACGATGTGCGTACATGTGTGAAAAGAGAAAATTTGTGAAAAACTCAACTAAACCTAACAACATACATTAAATGATACGGTAGTAAATAATAAATTGAAGTATACTGTATTATTTTTAAGCAATTACTGCACTTCATGTGTACTTCGATATGAACTGCAGTTATTAAAGTTCAAAACCACAATAGTATCTGTTTTTATTACAGTTTACCTCACATCTTTTTGTGTAGGTTTTTGAATTCAGTCGACATAAATTATGTGTGAGGTTGAGGAAAATTCACATTCTTTTTTCTTTGAGAGAGAGAGAGAGAGAGAGAGAGAGAGAGAGAGATAGAGAGAGAGAGAGAGAGAGAGAGAGAGAGAGAGAGAGACTATTTAGCTTCTAACAAGTCAACAAATTAACATGAATCCACCGCACACACACACACACGCACACACACAGTCCAGTGCAACGTCTTCATGTTGAATGTAAGCTCTTCCTCAGATGCACGGCTTGTTTACATTCAGATAAAAGACATCAACCTCATCTCTCCATGAAAACATGATGCACAAACTGCACATTTCTCTCTTAATCATGATGAGGAAATTCACGTCTTCATTAAGATCAGATCGAACTGGTTTGATGAGCAGAAGAAACATGACCATGAACACTCCAATGAAAGAACAGTGAGTGCAGTAGAAAAACAACAAGCTTCAGCCTACAGTCAAACAGACCGATGAGATATGCAGAGAAAAGGCGAAAACAGTTTTACATCTTAGAATGCTGACACAGACACAAAACTCTGTCTCTTCAGGCAGACCTCAACTTTCCCACTGTACTCGAGGCATTGACAGTTATTAACTACTACTGCATGAATAACAGATTTGTTACAAAAATCTAGATATTCTATATTTACATATATTTTATCACTTTGGATAAAAGCATCTTCTACATTAATAAATATAAATGTAAGATAATATAATGATAAACCTTTAATTTAACAAACCACGCGAGTCATGAACAATAACGTGAAAACAGGCCTTTTCTTTAAGCTGTTATTTTGCTTGTTTGCATTTATTCTTATTTTTAAATGTACTAATGCAAGTTCATTTGTATTCTTCATGAAGAAGGGTGAGAATGACAGATCATTATTTATAAGGTGTTACAGGACACTTGAACGGTGTTTGAGGATGCTTAATGTAATAAATGAGGTCGTCGAGAGAGGAGAAGAAATGTAGGAATCTGAGAGGATCTGAGTAGAGACATCTGCATGTCCCTCCATAGAATGTGGAATATTTTTCAGGTTAAAGGGTGAAGACAACACAGAGACAAACGTGCTGCAGGCCTCAATGATCACACACGTGTGTAACACAAGTATTTCACAGTCTGCAGAAAACCAGAAAGAGTCGGAAAACCAACTTCTGCTCAACGTTTTAATGATTAGACGCTTTTCTATTCCCTTTGAAGCATCTTCTCTCTCTCGAGACTCTCAGCGCGTGTTGATTCTGAAGGGTTACAGCGCCACCAACAGACCTGATGACAGAACCACACGAACTCATGACATGGCCTTGTCTTTATATCCCGGTGGGGACCTAAACCTGAACACACACCTACTCATGCAAATACTTGATTACAAATAAAGTAAAGTAATCTCTCTTAAATTGATTTATAGATATTAGCAATCATTATCTTGTAAACAGGTTTAATTGTGACATCGATATATTATGTACATGTTGTGATTTACATGAAGAAACTTGTTGTCCTTATTCAGCTAGTTTTTGGACAGACTTCTGCCCTTTTATTAGAGAATTGATGTTATCAGCTTTCACCTGTGTTTTGAAAATGTCCTATTTGTCCTATACTTTTCACAAAGAGTAGGCTATTAGTTCATCAATATTAGGGATGTAATGATTCCCTCTTCTCACTATGAGATGTGATTCACGATTCTGATCTCACGATGCGATTTAATCACGATTTCTACGGAATGACTCGAGGAAAATTTAAATTTTTATTATTTCTCTAATGCTGCACAATTCTTTTGTAAAATAAAAATATATTTTATGTCAAATAACAAAACTAAATTGCCGTTTTAAAACAAATTGCAAATGAAATCAAAAATGAATAACACTAAAGTCTCTTTGATATAAACAAACTAAGACTGTCTGTGCTTTTCCTAACTTATCAGCATATCCACGTTTACCAAGTGTGCAGGAAAACTGCGGCCCATCCAACACATGTTCTGCGGTTTGAATAACGTCTCGACCGACTTGAATCGTCACATATTTTATTATAATACATTTCAACTGGTGAATCGTTACATCCCTAATTAATATGTTCATTTTTCCAGCCAAATGTAGTATCCATAAATGTAAGTTTCGAGAAGACAAACAAACCATCATTTCTAATTGTAAAGGCGGAAATCCTTCAATACCTAAATTCAACACAATATTTAACAAATGAGAAAGCTGTTAAAACTCTTTCTATTTGCAAACATTTCAATGTTTATTTCACCTTTTTTTTGTTATTCTGTGGAGGTCTCGGATAACATCTTTGATAAAGATTACAAGGGCGACTCATTTTTTTTAAATGAATGATGTGCACAGATTGATACTTCACCACTATGTAAACCAGTTAGAATGAACATTTTCATTTCATGCCCACTTTAATGTGTAACTTTTTAAACAGATGTTCATTTTCTTAAACAGTTGTGAACCTGCTCAAGTGTTGATGAACAGGTAGATAAACAGACCCTTTTAACTTGAAATATTATCACTTTTTTGAAATTGAAGATGTACAAAAGCACATTAATTACGTGAGCTTAAATCTAATATGCTGGTAATCAGATCTCTCTTATCTCTGCATCAGAACGGCCGTCATCACACTCAACATGAGTGACATCACAGTCCAGAGGGGCGTGTCGGGGGCGGAGTTTCCAGGGTCTTTAAGTGTGGGCTGGACTGCAGCACAGTGCTGTTGATTGGCACCGACGCAGGCGGCGTAGGCCATGGCGTGTGCGATGTAACTCTGCTCATAAACACCCTGGAAGAGATGAGCCATGGGACCACGAGCCAACAGAGCCACGTCTTCACCCCCGTGAGTCTCTGAGTCGAGCGGAGCGGCTGACTGCTGAACATAATCTTTACTCGCTGAACAGACATAAAAACAAACACGTTCACACTCTTTTCTCACAGTTTGTGTTTGTGACAGAATGCGTCTTACTGGTGTCAACTTTGCGGATGTCTGGACGCTTGTTGTTTACGATCTTGTGTCCCGGGCCGTTTCCGTACATCAGTGTGGTGTAGGGTAAAAAATCCAGAGCGAAGATGGGAGATTTACCTGAGAAACACACAGGTCAGAGGTTAGTATGCCATCACACGCACGCATGCAGAACACACGAAAGAAAATCACCCAGAATGCTGTTCCCCCTGAACGGATAGCCGTTAAACGTAAAGGCGTGGGAGTGGTCGGCTGTGACAATCGTCAAAGTCTCGTTCTCATTGGTCAACTCGAGCGCCCGGGCAACAGCGTCGTCAAGAGCGACCGCCTCATGCAGCGCCATCGAAGCTCGACTGTCATGATGCGCCTGATCAATACGTCCACCTGTGAACACAATGGGATTTGATGAATGGATTCATGGATCATGTGATGGAATGATGTTTGTTTGTTTGTTTGTTTGTTTGTTTGTTTACCCTCCACCAGCAGGAAGAATCCGTTGGGATTTTTCTTCAGGATCTGAATGGCTTTCTCTGTGGTCTCGGTGATGGAGGGATCCATGCGACGGTCTCTCTCTACATCAAACCTCAGATCGCCCGGCTCAAAGAGAGCTAGAGAAAGAGAGATAGAGGTCGAGAGTGAGTGAGTGAGAGAGAGAGAGAGAGAGAGAGAGGATCTGTTTAAATGTGAACACATCTTTTTAAAACACTCAGACTGACACTGTGAAGGTCTCTCTCTCTCTGTCTCTCTCTCTCTCTCTCTCTCTCTCTCTCTCTCTCTCTCTCTCTCTCTCTCTCTCACCCATTAAGTAATCCGTTTTTTCTGGGTCCACCGCATCAAAGTCTGTTTTATTCCACACGTATCTGGCCATCTGCAGTAAACACATGACAGTCATTCCACAGAAAGAAACACTTTGTGTAGAAGATGCCTTTTCTCTCTCGGTCTCGGTCTCTCTCTTCACCTTCTCCTGCTTCATGTTCAGCCACTCGTCGATGAGGTGTCGCTGATCTTTTCTCTGGCCCTGTGCGCTCACATCGGTGGGATACTCCGGGTCAGGAAACCCTTTGGGGGTCATGTATTTCCGTCCGCCTCCGATGATCACCTGCACAAACAAAACATCAGTTTCATCTTAAGTTTGAAAGATCGGGGTTGAAATGTTCTAAAGCTCTGACGTCTGAACACAGAGACTGTCAGAAACACATGTGTCATGTGACCTGCTGGAGCTTCAAAAGAAAAGATTGTGTGTGTGTGTGTGTCTCACGTCGATGTCGGTGTTTGAGATCAGCTGGACGGCGATGTCCACACAACCATCAGTGACGGCGGCAGACGGCAGATCAGCGTCGCTGTACCATGTGCGGCTGGCACTGTGGGCGTATGAAGCAGCCGGTGTGGCGTGTTGAACGCGTGTTGTCGTAACTATGCCAACAGACTTACCTGAAGAAAAACACAAGAGAGAGAGACACACACTATTTACAGTTATTCATTATATTAAACACACACAAATAACAAAGTTTATTAGGAGATAAATCATGCTGATAAACACACACACACTTTCTGTCAGCATTCTCTGGTTTACGACTTGAATAACAAGCAGATAAAAGATAACATTTAGCTAAAACATGTGTTTGTGTGGAACAAGATTGTGTGTGAGTCTTACATCTAGAGTTCTCCTTAACAGCAGTAAACGTTTTTAGCCAAGAGTTTCCTCTTAAAACTGATTCACGACGTTTTCCTTCTTTACAAATAAACGATATATAAAGTAAGCAGTCTTTATGGTTAAGCTTATCGTCATGAAATCTTTCTAAAAATGTTTCAGTTTCAAGGCAGACTGCCGGTGCTACAGTCATGTTGCATGGTTTTAGACACGAAATGTGAATCGCCCCTTACGATGTTTCGTGAATACAGGCCCATCTGTTGTTTGTGATGCACACTAAGATGATTTAAAAATAAAACTGAACAAGTTAAATCAAATAATTAAATGTGAATGCTTTTGTGAGGTTAGGGTCAGAGTAGAGGTACCTGCATCTTTAGCCCATTTGAGGATGGATGTGACTTCATTTCCCTTCTGTGAGCGACAGACGCCGTTACGAGCGGCCGCAGTCACACCCACAACATTCAGATTAGTTTTTACTCCACACAGATACGCTGTAGCGGTGGACGCGCTGTCTGCTATCTGAAAATCCACTGAATACGTCTACACACAAGCACAGATCAGACGAAAACAAGCAACTGCTGACATCAATGATCTGTTTTATGACATTCAATATCTATTTTTGTTTTCCCACATCATTTGAGAAACAGACTGTACCGGTGTAGAATTTTCATATCAGCATGAATTACACAAGAAAACTATTATGTGTGGATTCATGACACGTTTAGTGTGTGTGGTTACCTTTGCGAGACCCACATACGGGAATGTGTCCATGTTCATGACGGTCTCTTCACCGGTGCGGTTCTGTAACTGACCCTTCAGGATACGCGCAGCTGTGATGGTGGTCACACCCATACCTGACCAACACAAGCACACTGCATCAGCCTCTGAAGTACTATCAGTAAACGCATCTCATTAAAACAAACTGTCATGTGTTTAAATGTCTGTCACACTCGTCTGTTTTTGGCTAGAATAAACTGGACTTCAGTCCGTCAATGAAAGTTTTCTATCACTGTCAGTGATAGTTTGTGAAAAGCTCTTACCGTCTCCCAGAAACAGCACCACATTTTTGGCGACGTTAGTGTTGAGTGTGCGGGACAGAGCTGAACGCAGTGTGTCCTGAGCTAGACTCCTCCAGAAGTCTGGATTCTCCTCTTCAACTGAAACAATGACACACGCACTTAAATACTGGATATGCAGTTGTTTGTGTGCTTCAAATGATGAAGTACCATAAAGTTAAAACCCAAAGTTTTAACCTGAGAAGAGTCAGATACAGACAAATCATCAAAATCCATAGAAGAACATTTTGACTATGCCAAAGTGTTTTTTGAACCAACAAGCAAAATTTCAGTTTTACTGCTGTTTAGTTTCAGAAGATGTAATGTGAACCACACCTTTAACTCAGCTACACAATCTGAGAGAGTAGATGGAGAAAATGTGTAGATGGAGGTTGCATCCACATAACAGTGAAACTGGATATTGAACTTCCTAAAAATGTTACCAAGTGGCAGAAGACAAATGATAAATAAAAGAGGACCCAAAACTGAGCCCTGCGGAACACCAGTAGCAACCTTAGACGGCTTCGATGTAAAGTGTTTCAGCAGTACAAATTGAATACGATCAGTTAAATACGACCGGAATCATGTCAGAGCGGTTCCAGTGACTCCAGCCTGCTTAACAGAATACTATGTGAGATTGTATGCTGCACTCACATTGAGCATTATTAAACATTTTGACTAAAGCAGTCTTGACACTGTGGTGAGGCACGGAACCCAGACTAAAATTGTTCATGTTATGTATATTATACAAATTATGCCTAACCAAGAGATGTATCGAGTCCAATGAGCACTGAAAGAGCTCTGAGGAATACCGCTGTCCTGCATATACCAGCAAATCAAAAGGAGTCATAAAAACAACTAAAAGACTTTGAAGTGAAGTGGCTCCTCTTGCATGTGAACTGAAGTGGAACTAATTCACTTTGTAGGCAGTGAGACACACGCATTGATTTTATAAACAGCTCCCAGCCGCACGCACACGCGCGCGCACACACACACACCTGATGAAAAGCGATCACCCACTATCACTTCAGTGCCAACCAGGTGGATATGCTACCACCCCTCTCTCTCTCTCTCTCTCTCTCTCTCCCTGAGTCATATGATGGTAAAGATCATGATGATCCTATACACCACAATGTAACTGCATGTAAATCAAAAACTGTGCTGTATTTTTTAAAGGGACGGTTCTCCCAAGAGATCCCAAAACCATTAACCAGAGACACTGCGGTCTTACCTGAGGCACAGGTGACAGACACCACACACAACAGATAACAGAAGACGGACAGATGTATGGTAACCATGGTGAGAGAGGACAGATGGATGGTCAGAAAACCCTTCTGACGGGAGAAAGTGTCTTCTGAGACATAAACCATCAATCAGTTCAGACCCGGGACCTTTAACCCTCCTGTGATGTAAACATATCATCCACCAATCAGAACAAAGATCAGTTTCAGAAGCAGAAGTTTTTTATCAACAACACAAGTCAATGCAATAAATAAACATGACACTCAATACACCTCAACTTATGAAACGAATAGATGAAGCTATTTATTTGATGTTAACAGGTAAGCATTGCAGTTTCTTAACACATGAAAGTGTGTGTGTGTGCGCGCGAGGACCGTTCACCTCTATCGTTCTGGGTTTGCAGATTAATAGATAGAGATATGAGGATTATTATGGTGTGAAAGCTCAAGGATTCACAGATCAGAGAAACACAAGACTCATAAAACAAGAGAGACAGCTTACTGTCAAGAGTCAGACAGACAGCTCTTATGTAACGCGCACACACACACACACACACACACACTCACGTACGCAGCAAGTCAAACTTTACCACCAAACACGCTACACATGACAAAAAAATACTACAATATACTACAGTATTTACTATAGTAAACTTCACTACACTACACCGCAGTACACTATAGTGAATACTACACTAGATACTTTTATTTTGTCACACAAGCAGGATCAGAAACCAAACACACTTTGTGTGAAAGTGAGTGAGCATTAACCAAACAAATAAAAGCCTCCATGAAGAAAACCTGCCGCGTCATATATTCTAAAAAAAACTATATTTGAGAAATCCTCTGCTGTGTTAATATGAAAAATAAAGCTAGAAAACAGGCCGTGTGTTTGAAATAACACATTCCTGTTATATTGTATTATTTGTGCAACAAGTATGAAATATCGTGCACGTAATACAAATTCTATGATAATACACAATCAACATTTATATACGTCCATCGCAATAGTCTTGCTTTAAATTTTGACTATATTGAAAACATTTAGTGACGGATTATCATTTTTATAACCACAGTTTTACTACAAATATAGATAAACGATGATTACTGTAGTATAAATGCTTCATTTGTGGTTAGGATGGTTTAACTATAACCACAAAGGTTTATTTAATTTGTATTAAATCATGGATAATTGTCATAAGAGTACCATGATATTCAGTAAACAGTCTTGGATAGACGTACTCATCTTTTAAAGAATAGTTTGAGAAATTGATGATGACAAAATCGATGACTGAGGTAAGAGAGACATCATCTGGCCATGAGAGGAACTGACCGATGTGAAGGAAAAGAATGAATACAATATATCTGACCCGGAATCATCACGTCCTCCTTGAACTAAACTGGATTTATTGCAAAAAAATACCTTGTAAAGAAACAACTCAAGACCGAAAAAAAAGTGTGAGCATTACCCAAAGAACATTCATACGTTTCCTCCGTTTTTCATTGCAATATTCTTTATTATCTTTCCAGTTTTGAATGTGAAAAGATGCATTAATTTCTCTCCATTAAATACGTAAAGCAAAAAAAAAAAAAGAGAAATATTTACATAATTTCATTAAACTATTATCAATAACTAGAATCATTTTACAAGCCAGGTGGTTAAACCGCAAAGGAAAAAAAAAAGAAATACAGAAAAATTATTAAATGGCATTAAGGTTAGATTTTTTATTATTGGAAAAAAAGAAACAAAAAATATATTTACAGGGCACTCCTGAAATGCAGGACGCTGAAAGGCATGTAGTATTCATTCTCACTCAAACTCCATCCAGCCGTTGTGTTTTCTTTAAACCCTTCTGAAGGACTTTATTTATATATATATTCAAGTGGTAATAATGATTTGATTTGTAAAGTCCACAACACGTGCAGGAGGTGCGAAACATCCACCACACGCAACTCTCCGCTCCTCTTTTTGAAAGTTTTCTGTGTTTTTTTGTGTTAAGTTCAGAGAACCGTACGTCAGGTCCGATCCGGCCGACAGAAACGTCATCAGCAGCAGCAGCAAAAAGTTCAACGTTGTCGCATGTTCTCACGCTCGCCCCGTCCAGAGCTCTGAAGTTGAGGCGCGCTTTGCATTTTTTGTTAAATTCTTCAGTCATAAAAAAAGTAGAAAACAACAAACAGCTGAATTCACTGGGCTAGATCTACACTGAGGCAAGAGAGAAAGAAACGTCGCTTCTCCGTTAACAGGAACTCGCTCCACAGCGAACTACATCGGCATCGGCATCGGAAAACAAACGCGCAACTCTGAGCAGCTTTACGTCAGCGAGTGACATCGTAAATGAAGAATTCCAAGCGGCGATGTCATCTGAGTGCGGTGATGTCATCGGAGTACGTCTCCATGGCAGCGGAGCGTGACACAGGAAGTGGCAATGCTAAAGACTAAAAGCCCATAAAGTTCGGCGAGCAGGTAAGGCTTGTACTCCTCCAACACTCTTCATTGTCATTTCGGTTCAACAGCATTTTGAAATTTGAAAAACAAACAAACAAACAAAAAAAAAACGTAAAGTAAAAATGTCTTAATATTTTATTATTGAGAATCTCCCAATGTTTGTTGTTTTTTGTTCTTTTTTTTCCACCTTGATGCTCCTGTGTAGTGGGTGTGGTCAGCGCTCTAGCTGTTGTCTGATTCGTCATCAGCTTCTCGTAGCCAGGTAAAGAAGGCGGTGACAGATTTGAGGGCGACGCCCTTGCCCTGCTGTTCCGCTGGGTCTTTACAGGACTCCCATTTATAGAAGCCATCCTCTTTGATCACGTCCTCGTCGTACAACACGTCAAAAAACAACCGCAACAAATCTGCAGAGGGAGAGACAAAATGAATAAACGTCTCAAGACTGTTTGTCTCAGTGAAGTAAAAAATGACAGTGTCTATTTTTTCATGAAATATTGCAGCGTTTATTGTACATAGTTTATCAATGTGGGTCTTTCTCTTTTTAAAATTTGTGAGCCTTCATAATCATCAGTTAAAATGTTCCTTTCATCTTAAATTCCTTCCTGTAATGAGTATCCATCTTTAATGACGTATGTTAGACTGCTTGGGCGGAGCATCCGTTAACTCCTCCCCTTCAACTGTCAGTCTGCTGCAAGTTCTATTTCAAAATGCAACGGCTGTTTTTAAACATTAAATTGCAGAGAAAGACAAAAGCCACGCCCACTATTTTCTCTTTAGAAATTCCATTTCCCTCGGAAATGCGTCACAATACGGAAGTAAAAATGATCGCAGCTTCCGGCTCATGGGGACTTTAAACTCGTTCTTTCATCCGTGAATGTTGTTTCAGATCTTTGTGGAGACAAATTGAACAACTCACTGGGCGGCTGCTCCATCTGCACCATCAGACTCTGTAAAGCGTAAAGCGCTTGAAGCTCCTTCTGTTCGTCTTTAATGTAGCGCTGAAGCAGCTTGGCCCGCTGGGTAATTTCTGTAGCTTCCGCTTTACACGGGTTATCACCTTAAACACATGATGAAATCAAGAGATCGAACTCCAAAACCACAGTCAGCTGTCTACATGGACGACATTTCAACAGACACAAATAGGGATGTAACGATTCAAGCCGGTGGAGATGTTGTTTGAATCGCAGTACATGTTTTGAACAGCAGGGGGCGCTGTGTTTACTGCACACTTGGAAAACGGAGATAAGCTTATACGTCTTAAATGTTAAAAATCTTTTGTTTATATTAAAGAGACTTTTGTATTACTCATTTTTATTTGAGCAGCATTTGAGAAACGATTAAAGGACAGTTGTTCATTTCTAACTTCTCAACTCATTTTGTAAAAATAAATCATGAGATCAGTATCGTGAACCGCATCGCATCTCGAGCCGAGTGAATCGTCACATCCCTAGACACGAAACAAAAGCTGTGGACTCACAGACGATGGCCGACTGACACACCGCCATCATCAGCGCTCGCACAAACCCATCAGATGCTGTTTGCTGCTCGTCCAGATTGGCCTAGGGAGGAAGTGAAGGTCAAAGGTCATGAGAATGACACAGATATGAACGCAACAGCTCATTAGCAAGGTTTGTGAACAGAAAAAGTTCTTCTGATTGGCATAGTTTTGTTGTGCCACGCCTCTTTATGGTGTTTATTGAAAACAGAAAAATTGTGTCACGTCAGAGATCAGTTGAAACTAATCGCCACACAGCTGTACCTCCACCCAATCAAAGACCCTCTGGTTGTCAGCTTTCTCCTGCAGGAGTCGCTCGAGCTCCCGCGAGATCTCCTCTGTGCTCAGAGACGACTTACTGCTCTTCCTCACACACTCCTCATCCAAAGTCAACTCCACTCCCTACACACACGCACAGATGTTAAACTGGTTTTGATAACACTGATTTATTGATGGATGAAGATCGATTTCTCTCTGACCTTTTCCGTGACAAACTTATTCACATCCTCGTCTTCTGGAAGGAAGTCTTTCCAGCTAAGCTCCGCCTCCTTCCACATCGTCCCCACCTTCTTAAGACTCTGAGACAGGAAAACCAGGTTCAGACATCACAAACACCGTTTTAAATTCATCCGAGGCAAAAACAAAGTGTACATTAATTTTCATCGTACCATTCCTTTACAGAGAAGTTTGAAAATCTCTGCCAGTAAAACTCCAGCTTTCCCATAAGGCACCAGAGGTTTCGCCACTTCCCTAAAAACACAACGCAGGGGACATGAGAACATGCGAATGACGTTTCTGACCAGAACATGTTCAATACTAATTGTATTATTTTTTGTGTAAATCATTCGTAAAGTCGTTCTGACATAAATTTCCTGTATTCTTTTAGACAAACTGATGACGCTGCATTTTGATGCATCAATGATATTTCACAAGTTCTTTTGCCCTGTCTTTTATCACTTTTACATTTTTTTACACAGCCGTCCAATCACAGTGGAGAAGAGGTGGGACAAACACTACATTGACCAACCACATCCACAACAATGGAGAAGTTAATATTAATGGTTACTTCATGTTGTAATATTCGAAATAAGATTCTAGAAAGAAGTAGGCTAACTGTTATTCTAAATCACAGCAACCAACGCGTCTCTGGAATAACGCATAATGCCTCCAAATCGTTCTCAAGCGCCATCAGCTGCTCGTTTTCAGAAGAGCACCAGGTATTATTATAGCCGGCTAAAACGCTTTGGTGGACACAGTTTAATTGGTTAATTTTTTTGGAAACATATATTACTATTTTACTCATTCATGCAATATAATGAAGCCAAACCAGAGAATAAAGTCCGAGGATTCCACCATTCCTGCACATGTAATATGTGTGGCTGTAATTCATAGGTGTGGATTATGCTAATTGTGAGTGAGCGCATGCGCGCCCTGTTTACAAATGATAGGAATTCATTATCACATTTTACTACAAAATCTGACGTTTACAAAGTATTTGTGAATCCGGAGGAAAGTTTTTGGGAAGGTCTGTTTTACACGCAAATTACACGGAATTTACAAATGTTTCATGAACAAATAGTGGCCCTGCCACAGTTAAAAGGAATAAACAAACAAATTAAAATAATAGCAAAAGCACAAATTATGAATATATTAGTCAGTTTTGCAGTCGCACTGGAATGTTTTTTTTTTTTAAAACAAAGGTATAGAAAGATTTCTGGAAGAGGGTTAAACCTCTGCATCCGCCATCGTTTTGCTTTCTCGTGCTAGCTTGACACGGATACTACGTCATCCAATACATTTTTCATTTTTGGGTGAACCGTCCCTTTAAGGTCCTAAAAAACACATGTACACTCGTATACCTTGAAATACGGCCTTATAATACTTCTCACTACACTGGTGTGTTTTATCAAAAGCGATCTTTTCATCTGAAAATATAAAGTTGTCTTATCAGTTTGATTGACGGGTGTCACCTGAAGAGAGGGCCCATGGGAATGCCCCCCTCGAGCAGCACAGGACAGATGAGTTCAGCCAGATACAGCCAGATGTGAGGAATATCAATAGCCATGTCTTCTGCAACCTCCAGAACCTCCTCCAACCTGAACCAACGCACACTTTATAATGACGTTCACATTTAACACGCAACGTCCAGAAGCCTCAGTCATGCGTGTGCGTCTCACCCCTTATAATACTGTTGTGTTGATAGTGTTTGTGTTTTGATCAGCTGGTGGAACAGTAAACCCAAGTGCTCTCTAGCGATGGCGCTGCGCTCCAGCGTCGACTCGATTCCCGTCCGCACAAACACGGACAACAGGGATGTGCAGTTCAACTCCACCACACACTGCAGCGCCTCCTACAGGACAGGAGGATAATAACAGTTCAAGCGACAATGAAACACAAGTTCAAGCAGAAAATGAAGAATTGCTGGTTCATTACTATTAATACTGTGATAGGAAGGACATAAAACACCAAAAAGAGATTCAGCGCTGTTTTGGCTCAATAACAACACTTTAAATACCTCTTGTCCGATAAGATTCAAGGATTTGTATCATTGCAAATAATTGTGCCAAAATGCGCCCACTTTATTTCTCCTTTCGAAATTTATTTCACTTTTAAGTCAGTGTAAAGAGAATTTCTGAGACTCAGGAGTATGTGGTACTGAATTGTGGAGTTCGTGGAACCGTGGAACCGCTAAACAGTTTTTCACCAATTTCAGGATTTTGTGGGCGGGGCTAAAACGGTGGATCGATGACGCAACGAAGTTATGATCTCAGGGTTGCATGCGCCTTCAGGCTCTCTCACACCGCGCGAGGGCGTAATCGTGACGTGCTGCGGTGATTATCAATCGTAGTTCAAATCCTCACGTAAAACTCTTCACATTTAGCCTACAGGGAACTCAGGTTGAGAGGTGCGAGTGGGCGTGGCTTCAGCGTCAACAGCGGACACGCCCCCAGCGTTTGAGAGCAGAGAGTCTCAATTTATTATCTTTTCAAGTTTGGCCGGGTGGTCAATAACACACTTTCTGTTCCGTGACAACCTCAGAACACATGTTTTAATGTCACTTTACACAGACTTCAACAATAAAGAGGAAAGTTGTTTGAATAAGAGCAAACTTAAAGAAAGATGATGGAAACAAACGAGTGTGTGCGTGTACCTTGATGTCATTGATGTGCAGGTATTCCTCTATGATGGCTGTTGTTTTCTTCTCCAGTTCTTCTTCGGTCAGAGCAGGTTTGGATGAAGCAGGTGGTGGAGTGGGAGCCGTCTCTCTCTTCACTGCACACACACACAGTTCAGTAAACAGGTGTCAACACAACACACACCGTATGGAAGCAGCTGTTCGCATCATCTCACCTATCTCCCGGGTGCCGCGGTCTCTCTCTCTCCGCTCGTCCGTCATGCTGGACACTCTCCGGACCGTTTCCGCCGGACGCTGATCTCTCTCCCGACTCCTCTCGTCCTTCTCACGGCTGAAGCTTCGCTTGCCGACGGCGGGGCGATTCCGGTCCTGCCGGTCGTCACGCCGATCGTAGCGGTCGCTTCCCCGGTCCCCGCGCTCGTCGCGGCGGTCAAAGCGTTCCCGACTGGAGCTACTCCTGCGATTCACAGATAAGAAAGCCTGTCAGAGCATGCGGGGAGGTGAGGAATCATCTACCGTCGTCGCTGAACGTGACCTCTGACCTGTGAGGAACCCGCCTGTCAGACTCCATGTTTGAGGATGAGGAAGACGCAGACTGCTGTTGGAGCGCTGAGAAGCGGTTCAGATTGCTCGGGCGACCGGTTTCCTGGGCTGAAGACGACGCCGGGACACACACAAGCGTTACGCTACAGTCACACGTGTTCTTTATGAAAGAAACAACACGCGAACACACTCACCGCCGTCGCTGGGTTTCGCTCCGGAGCCGCCGCTACTGCCTTTACCCCAACTGCCCCATGTGCCCTTACCTCCAGGAGCAAGAAGCTGATTATTAAAGTCCAAAGAGCCCGGCTACAAGACAAACAAACCAACGTTTGATCAATAATGATGTATTGGAGGATCGATCACTAATAATATCTGATTATTGATCATTTTGCAGTCAGACCTTGGTAATCTTGCTGAGTCGAGTGGGGTCGATGGGTCTGTTTTTGGTGGAAATGGGCACCGTGTTCCAGCCGTCGTCAGGGGCCTGGTTTCCACGGGAACCAGGTGTGTGCTGTCCACCCCGGGGTCCCTGACCACCCATTCCCCCTCCGCCTCCACCTCCACCTCCGCCGCCGCCTCCTCCTCCTCCTCCACCTCCTCTGCCATCCTTCTTAGACATGAGCTGTTGAACTTTGACATGCTCTCTGTGCTCCTCAAGCTCCGCCTCCTTGTGAATCTGCTCGATGGTCTTCGGACCCAGATCTCCTCTGCGCGGCACCCAGTTATTCTGACAGAAAATAAACAAAGAAAGAGTCGCTTTCATTAACGGTGAAGTTTGTACTCTTTTGCATTTATGGTGTGGGCGTGTATTATGTAAATTACTAACATTGGACAAGCAGTCGCTCATTCGCTTATTTAGAATACAAAATAAACAATATGGGAACAAATGATGAAATGAGGCAAAAACACTTAGTGAGTGAAACAGGTGAGGTGATGTCAGCCGAAGCCACGCCCACCTGAGACTACAGTGAGCTAGACTACAGCACACACACAGAATGAACCCAAGGACTGCTCACCCGTCTTAAGTCGATGACGTCCTGCAACATGAAGCGGATTCTGGAAGACGTTTTCTTATCTTTGATAATTTTCTCCATCTGATTGAAATACTGATCCATTCGGGGCTGAAAGACACGGAGACGCCGTCATTAGAGCTCATGAAACACTGAGGCATGATGTGTTTGAGGTCAGTTGAGTCTCACCTTGGCCTTCTCGAAGTCGAGATCTTTGCCGATGGTGGAGAGCAGACGACAGAGACACTCGAGACTCTCCGGGTCATGGTTCTTCAGCAGCTTGACGATACAGTCGTGCATGATGTTCTCTGTTAACATCTTCAGCTTGAACAGCTCGCCAATGAACTTGATGTTTCCTAGCGACCGTCGCCGAGCTTTGTCTTTCTCTTGCTCAAGCTCATCCTTCAACTTTTGCTTCTCCTCTTCCTGAAAGGCGAAGAGAAAGGAAGTGATGTCACAAATGAGGTTATCCTGTCATGTCGTTCAGTGTTTTGGGTTTTCCAGATGTGATGTGACTCTGGATTGTGTTCTGATGTGACTCTGGTTTGTGTAGTTTGTGTTCTGATGTGATGTGACTCTCTGATGTGATGTGAAGTTTGTGTTCTGATGTGACGTGACGTGTACTGATGTGACGTGACTCTGGTTTGTGTAGTTTGTGTTCTGATGTGACGTGACTCTGGTTTGTGTAGTTTGTGTTCTGATGTGATGTGACTTTGGTTTGTGATGTGATGTGACTCTGGTTTGTGTAGTTTGTGTTCTGATGTGACGTGACTCTGGTTTGTGTAGTTTGTGTTCTGATGTGAAGTGACTCTGGTTTGTGTTCTGATGTGAAGTGACTCTGGTTTGTGTTCTGATGTGACTTTGGTTTGTGTACTGATGTGATGTGACTCTGGTTTGTGTAGTTTGTGTTCTGATGTGATGTGACTCTGGTTTGTGTAGTTTGTGTTCTGATGTGACTCGTATGTGATGTGACTCTGGTTTGTTTGTGTTCTGATGTGAAGTGACTCTGGTTTGTGTTCTGATGTGACTCTGGTTTGTGTAGTTTGTGTTCTGATGTGAAGTGACTCTGGTTTGTGTAGTTTGTGTTCTGATGTGACGTGACTTGTGTAGTTTGTGTGATGTGACGTGACTCTGGTTTGTGTTCGTGATGTGACTCTGATGTGAAGTGACTCTGGTTTGTGTAGTTTGTGATCTGATGTGAAGTGACTCTGGTTTGTGTAGTTTGTGTTCTGATGTGAAGTGACTCTGGTTTGTATGTAGTTTTGTGTGTTCATACCACTGTGGCAGCATCCAACTCTTTCTGTTTCTTCTCAAAATTTTCATCATCATCTTTGTCTTTCTCAAACTCCTTCTGACAGCGATTCAACAACAACTTCCTGAAGGTCACTGTCACTCCTGGTTTATCAGAGGTGGGAACCTTTAGCTGTAAAGAGACAAGATAATCAGAAACACACACAAACACATACACACACACACACACACACACACACACACACACTTTGCTCCTCAGAATTTGTTTGTAATCACAGTGACTGTCAGACACACGGCACAGTATTGCCATCTTCACTGGAGCACAAACCCACCAGACATTTGGTTGGGTTTGTTTGTCAAAACACACACGCACACACAAAGGGACTGACCGCTATAAGGCAGCGGCACATGTTGGCGTAAGCGACGGAGAAGTTGGGTTCAGAGATGGCTTTCTCAAAGATCAGGTCGATGACTCCCTTCAGGCGCTCTTCTGTGTCGATGGTCATGTCAGTCACCTGCTTCATCAATGGCTGAAACATCTGCGGCGTCAGTTTATTCAACACGCTACGAACACGCTTAAACAGGTCCTGCGTCTTCAGCGCCTCTGCGTCGTCTTCCTCCGGCCGCCCGCTGTGCTTTACCGATGGCTTCCACGCCTTCACCGCCTTATTCAGTTGAATGTCCTCGCCGAGAGACATGCTGGTGATGATCTTACGAGGCTCTTTACCCCGCGGGCCCTGCCCCGAACGCCGGGGGCCGCCCAGACCTGACGGCTAAAGAGAGAGAAGACTTCAAAAAAACTGATGATGACCGGAGACGTGCAGCAAGATAATACATTTGATTTCATGTTGACTTGAAGTGTGGTGATACAGACCGGGCCACGCCCACCGACTGACGGGCGGCCAAGGTTGGCGAATGACGGGGTGAAATCCGGACCACAGTTCATTCCAGGCAAACGACTGGGATCCAGCTGCCTCAGAGGAGTTTTATTGGCCTACAGAAAGACAGAAAGATAAATAATTGTGTACGCACACATTTGCGTGTTTGTGTTTGTGCTACTTACCTTGTCCAGAACGACATCACTGATTTGTGGCAAACCCTCAGGCTTGTGCATGCTGGCACTGATGAACTGGAAGCCCAGCAGAAACTCTCGGTCATATTTCTTCTTCTCTTCGGGGTCTATAGGTTTCCATTGATCTGCCGGAAACAACAACATTATTCACAATATTCACCCATCTATGAGGATTTTTTAATTAAACACACACAGGTGTGCAATTATATTAACAAAATAATACAACAACGTATAAACAAATAATGTAACATTATATGATATATTCATGGATTAAAGTGAAAAAAACCTTCTGACTGGATATTTTTCATATTCCTTTAACTGACAATTTATTGAAATAGTGGAGACCAATAGCGTAAGTTTTAAAGCGCTTTAATATTGGCAGTTTGCGTATTTTAAAAGCTATTTTTAATCTGTGAAAAAAAATCAACCAATCCCGTTTCGACCGGTGCACACTCACGAGCGTGTCAAAAGTTAACAGCAACAACGATTATAAATGAATGTGATGCGTGAACTTTGCATACTTTTAAGAATTAAGCATTTAGTCGATAGTTATGAATTCTTATAGCAACTGTTGTAAACACGACAGCTTTCTTCTTAGGTCAGAATTTGTGTTGTTTCAAGTCGGACCGTTAAAGAACGCGACACGCACGTCTCCCGGTAATCCTGTGAAATTCAACCAATCAGATGACGACTTCGAACATACTGAAGTGTTTCCAGAAAAATGTGTCTCATGCATCAGACGTTTAGCCAATAGTCAGCTGTGTCCCAAATGACATACTATGCACTAAAATGGAATCTATGTTCCAAATGGAATACTAAACCGTTTTATACTAACTGGAAGTATGTCGGTTTCCCAGACGAGCGCAAATGACGTCAATCGCACGGCACAATGCATGTGAATAAAAAACTATTTGAGAATTGAACATTTAATGTAGTTTTCATCTGTTTTGCTCAGCAAAACTTAAGTCATCATCAGATTGAAGCGTCATCACTATGCGAGAGAGGTTTGCTCGAGCAGCGTACGATAGCCCCGCCTCCCTTCCGCTACGCAAGCAGACTGTGAGCGCTGAGTGCGTGAAGTGTCCACAGTTCCACACGACATTTTCGTTTGGAAAAACTGCATCATCTGGGTACTTGAAGTGCACTTCTTTATTTAGAAATGTCCAATGTGAACGCACTACTCACACTATTTATACTACAAAATAGCGTAGAATAATGCACCTGACACCATATTCAGTGTTTGACTAACTTTTCCGTTAAGAAAGTATCACTTTAATATTTCCATTTGCGACGCAGCACTGCTTATGCGACACGGAGCCACAGCAGCTGATGCTTTTACGTAATTTTATTTTTACTCAATTTTTGCAAACTGTTAACTAGGTCATGAAATATCCAATATGCTAATGGTCAAATATGTGCAGGTGACTGTTTTTTGTCGTTTAAAAACTTTTATACTGATGCCATTAGTTGTGCTATTCGCGGGCACCGCCATGTTTGTTTCTGCCTGTCTGATTTACACACGTGAATGCATCCACTTCTCTCAAAATACGGCAGAACCTGTGTATCTGATGAGAATAAAACCCATCTGTCAAAATATATTTTAGGAGATTGTTACGGAGCACTTTAACCCATGTATGTTGTTATATTTTACTGTTTTGTTATATTACAATGTTACATGTTATATGTTATACTAAACTACTAGAATTAACATAACAAATTAGCATCACATTTTTGTTTGTTATCAAGTCATTACATAAATATATACAAATATTTTTCCTAAAGATAAAAATGTAACACTGTGTCTACACCGGACATCCCAAGTTGCATTATTAAATATTATATTTGAACCATTTTATTTTACAATATTCTATAACAACAAACACTATGTTATATCAACACATCAAAAAGAAACAAACACTTTATAAATTAATATTTACAGCTTAACCCCCAGTAAAGACAAACGTTACTGACAGAAATGTCTCATTTCTGATTATACATATATTCAATATTTACTCCAGCAACTGTACAGAGTTCACGTTTACCTTCTTTATACTGGTACTTCAGATCAGTGGGCGTGGCAGGGGCGGGGCTCTGTGGCCTGATGTTTTCCGCATCGAGTTTATCTTCTTTCTCCTCCCATGTCTCATCCACATCTTCCGCAGGGGGCGGGGCCACCGGGGCAATGACCTCTGGCTCCACCTTCACCGGGGGTGCGGCCTCAGGCTCGGGGGGTGCAGGCTTTCCAAAGACATTTCATCAAGAACTTACTTATTGAACTGAGCTTTCGGGAACGACTTAAAGAGCTAGACAATGGATTTGTCAAAGTTGGCCGGGTCATTTAGATCCAAATGTTAAGTCGAAAAATAACAAGATAACAAGCAAACGTAAACTCAAATAATATTCTGATATATATTAGGTCTCAACACACATATATATGCTATATTTTTACTCTGCAATTACTCAACGAAACGTGAGGTGTCGTGCGTATTTGTGACACGTGCTCACCTCTTTAAAGGCATCGAGCATATCGCCGGCCTCCCTCTTATTCAACTCTTTGAATTTTCTCTTCTTCTTTGGCACAGAAATGGCTGCAAATACACACAAGTGTAAACACAAACAAGAACAAACAGAAAGCGGGCATGTGTACATCACTCTTCTAGGGTGTTTTAGTCTTGCGAGTCACACCTGTCATGGAACTCTCAGAGAGAACGGCCTGCGGAGCCGGAACATCCTCTCGCTCATCAGCCGGAGGGGGCTTGGCTTTCGAAACATCCACAGCAACCTCTGACGGGGCGGCGGGCTCCTTGACAACCGGCTCAGAGGTTTCCTTGACAACCGGTTTATCGCTTTCCTTGGCAACAGGAGGCGGCGGCATGCTAACGTCACTTTCCGGAGTTTGCTTTTCACCTGTTTCTTTGACAACAGTCTCCTGGGTAACGCTCTGAGACGCTTCCTTATCAACCGGTGGGGGAATTTCCACAGCAACCACAGGAGCGGTTTCCTTGACGACAGCAGGAGTCTCCTTTATAACAGGAGCTGGGGTCTCCTTGACAACCGGAGGAACAGGCTCCTTAACAACAGGAGCTGGCACTTCCTTAGCAACCGTCTCGTCGACAACCTGTGGAGGGGTTTCTTTGACAGTCCTAACAGGCGTTTCCGTGGTAACGGGTGGAGCTTCCTCGGTGACGTCGGGTTCGGCGATAGGGCTAACGTCTCTGTATGCGCTGTGAGCTTGAGTCGCCGGCGCGGCTCCACCGTTGAAAAGCTGAAGCTCTTCTGGTTGTGCTATTGGAGATTCCAGCGCTGGCTCCGCCTGCAGAGCGGGGACGGGCGGGGTCTCCAGCACTGGCTCCTCCTCTTTACCTTTAGGGGGTGCGTCACCTGCACCGTTAGAACTGGAGGGGGCGGTATGTTCCCGTTCAGCTTCTATGGCCGCTTCCAACAGAGCGGACGTCACGAAGGTATCGTTTGCAGACGTGGGGGGCGGAGCATCCACCGTATCGTCTAATGGACTGGTGAGAGGGGGAGTGGGCGGAGCATCGGGTACAGGGCTTTCACCTGGAGGGATGGGAAACTCCGCTCTGGTTGTCATGACCACCGCAGGTGAGGCGTTATCGCCGTTAGGCTGCATGCCGATGCCAATATCAGATGCACACGGCAGTGACTGTAAATATATTTTGTGGAATATTATGAATCGTTGTTTAATTAATTATTGAAACCAAAAGATGAAAACGGACAACTTCAAATATAAAATCATACATGACGTGATTTCATATGCAGTTTTTTGCCATCTGCTCGCGTGATCACTAAACGGATTTGTGAATAAGTTAAGTTGATAAATCATAAACCTACAAATGGACTTAATTATAACAATTCAATTATAAGAAATCATTTTTAAGTGCTTTTAAGTGCAGTGTTGTGCACGTGTGTTCATGACCTGTAGGGATGTGTGTGCGTGTTGTGTACCTGAGGAGGTGTAGGTGTTAAGCCGCTGCGACCACCTGACATGATCTCTTCCGTGATGTCACGACCTCCTTGATTAGGGTCCCTAATTCTTATCTAGAGAGAGAAGACCGAGAGGCAGACAGCGAGGGGGGAGAGACCGTACGAGAGAGATTTATTACGCAGTGCAGAAGAAATATGTGGAAACACACACGTACCGAAGCACACCGAATACAAGACAACAACAAATACAAAAGACACAACAAAAATTGAAAAGCAATTTAAAGCCAAACGTGTATATCCGTGCAGTAACGGATTAAATATGTAATGAATGTCACCAACACACACACACACGCACACACACACATCACAGTGTCAAGTACCTCGTAAAGCAGAGAACGTGACTGCCTGTAAAACTTTTCGCATTTCCTTTAAAAACACGTAGAAACTCAAAAGGCTAAAAACACCCGACGGTTTGTCCTGCAAAGACTTTACGCAATGAATTACACACCGACTCACCAGACAGACCCCAACACACACACACACACACACTCATGAGGCAGCACATTCCCTACCTGCCCCCCCCTCGCTCAGGAGAGGTCGGGTTCTGTTAGGCCCGTCTCATCCTGGATCTGAAGTCTAAACTCAGCCTGACGGTGACTCTCCAAACAGGGCTGAACACTCACACGCAGCAGCGGGCCTCAAACTCTCACTCTCTCTCACGTACACCACACAGCGACAGAGCGAGAGAGAGAGCAGTGGAATGTGTCCCGCCCCCAGACTGAACCCGGACGGTTGGAGGGGTGGAGCTGTTGAGCCACGTGGAGCTACAGAACTTAGCTGAACTCTTTTCTTCAGAAACTGAGAGTGAAACTCGGCATGTAGAGAACGTTACTTTATACTACAAATGTGTGATATGAATTTCACATTTATAACTGTTTTATACTGAATCACGTAGCAGATTACACCGTATTATAAAATTAACTAATTATGTATTAAAATAATAATTTTAAGTAGTTAAAGATGGATATTGAATAATAATAATAACAATAAATTGTATTCATAATGCGCCTTTCTTACACCCAAAGCGCAACAACAATACATTAAATAAGTAATAATATAAAAACCACAAATACAAAAAGTAGGGGTGTAACGATACGCTCAGTTTACGATTCATTATGATACACGACACTGCGTTTTGTGATAACAATTGCATCAAGATATTTGTAAAAAAAAAATCTGTCACTTAAAAATTAAGTGAAATTTTAACATAAAAATTAAAAAAATGTATTGCCATAGTTCTACGATAAATATTTTAATAATTTCTGTATTGTGATATATTGCTACACCCCTAATAAATGAAAAAAGTAACATTGTTTTTTTTTTATAATGAAATCAATCACCGGATCATTGCCACTGAGGGTTGATTAAATTTTTTGTGATCGAAAGACCAATTTTGAGATAATAAATTCCAGATATTTGCACAAAAATGTGATTTGTTTATATTAAGGATACCATTAACACTTTAGAAGTAAAACGTTCTCAGACAATCAAGTAAAAAGTCAAAACTTTAATAAACCAATTTTGATTTTGCATTAAATTCAACGATCGCAGAACCACAAAAAAACCCAGAAGAGACCAGACAGAGGATATTCTCTCAGGACTCTAGACTCTGACCAAACGGTCGCATCTTCCAACTACTTTTTCTGCCGGTGCGACCAGTTTTCTTAATGATCGCACCGGTGCGACTGCCAAACAGATCAATGTATCATTTTTGTGCGTTATAAATTTAATGCGCAGAAATGTTCTATTTCTCTTTCACGCCTTTTTACTCTGAAACGGTCATATAAACACAAATGACGTCAAAATTCATGTATTAGCAAGTGTCCTTGTAAAAATAGTCCATTTCACGAACGTACTGTATGTGTCACAGTATATTAGATCCGTATGTATACTCGCTCTTAAAGGGGCAGCAGCATAATAAAGATCTTTGTTAGTAATGTTCATCAAACAACAGGCCCAAAATGTTTACTCTCAAATATAAAACTCAGATGAGGCATGCACATTACTGATGGGAAAATGATTGAGAAACTTAAATTTCAGATGACTTGTCGCTCTCTTTCACCGTGTCTCTCTCTCTCCTCAGTTTCGATTCCTCTGAAGCAGACGTCACTGGTCAAAGTATGACCCGGCTGTCATCTCTCTGATAACATGAGTAAACCTTCTGTGCGACTCGCACGCTACACACATCATGTACCGGAGTGACCGCATTCACACCGCAAGGAATGATTATGCCAACACAGATCTTCCTTTCTTTAGTTCAATCGATGGTTTTAAATCAAAACATATTTCCTGTTTATTTCAGTATTAAAACTAAAACGCGAACCAACTTTAAACACAGGTTCATCATGCATGTGTCTTCTAAACACAATGCTTCAAATCTCTGAGCAACAATCTCAACACAACCACTAAATCTGAGAGCAACAAACCAAACCAAAGCTGTCACAAATCTACACAAGGCAGCACACCACCACAGACTAGATGATAAGGAGCGGTGTATTCTCTCATCTGACTGAACACACACACACACACACACACACACACACACACACACACAGACACACACTGATGGATTGACAGCCACTGTAAGGTGTGCATCCCACCTGCTTGCGTTCCCGTTTGGGCGGGGCTTGCTGCTGTGGAGGAGGCGGGGCTTGCTGCTGCTGCTGCTGTGGAGCTGGGCTCATCAAAACGGGTGCAGGGGGAACAGGGGGCGTGAACTGGGGCTGAGCTGGGTAATACGCTCCAGCTGAAAACACACACATTCACAACGAGTCACAACAGATCATTTTTCGTTATTTTTTTTATAGCAGGGTGCAACTACAACAATGAGTGTTTCTGAAGTATTAATCATAGTGTGCACACACACACCTTTCACAAACACACAATCTGTCACAGCCAAACACACAATATAAGTCAAATGTTCGAACACACCTACTATATAAGACATAGTCATGCAACAAAATCAAAGTTTCGCAAGTAGCTTTAATGACAGCGTTTGATTCTATTGTGTAACGTTTTGTTCACTTTATTGCCGTTATGAATCGGAGGTTTGCGAGGAAAACCCGTCACCTGCTCATCTGAACGCTTTTAAAAACCTGACTGCTTGTATGTTTTAGTCTCCCCGTATCCGTCTACCCAACCCGACTTATATTACAGAGGGAGCATTGTTGACCGGAGAGAGTCAAGACTAAATATAGTCAAAACCTGACCAGAGAGAGAGAGAGAGATCAGGGTGTCTTAACTTGGTAAATAAGAGGCCGTGCTTCACGAGAGACGTTCGGAAACAGAATAATACACCGAGGAATAAAGACAGACAGACGTCAGACTCACGTACCCTCAGATCCTCTGCTGGACCCTCTGTTGCCCATGTTCCTCTCTGAATGCCCTTCTCTCTCTCCCCTTCAATCTAACCAGCTCTCTCTCTCTCGCTGTAAGCTGGGCCGGTCAGTGAATGTGTATGTGAGAGAGCTCCAGTGGAAACCGGCTGTGCTAGTGTGTGTGTGGAGGGGGCGTCGAGACCCAAAAATAACAACCACGTGTGAGACACATCACTTCTACAAACAGTGTGTGTGTGTGTGTGTCAGTGTTAAGACTACAGTGAGAAAATAAAGTCACAGAGGAAAGACACTTGTAAGATCCGTGACAGCGCCCTCTAGAGGCTGAATGACCTCGAACACAAGATAATAGGGGCTTTGTGACAGGATCAGTTATGGAACACAGTCCCGGGACGAGAAAAGAAGGCTGTCGCACGTGAACGAAGAGCACTTTTCCACTCAGATTGCATTCGAACCGGCAAAATGCAACGTCATTTAAGAGCATCCGTCAAACAACGACAAAAACAAACAAACAACAGAAGTTCGGCCAATCAGCGTTTGCCTACGTCACGGGTAGTTCCTATCCTGCTGGTTTAGACCCTACCACGGAGAAGTAGCTACACTGTTCCTCCACAAACATTCTCTGGAAATAAAATTCAGTCGGGTTCCTGCGGTGCGAACGCAACAAATCATCCCGGAAACTATGGAACCGTTTCTGCGGTGCGAAAGCCCCTATATATGACCATTGCTGATCAGAAAATAACAGACACCCTTTCAATTCCAAAGAAATAAAGACTAAAAAGAACTAACAAGAACACATGAACAAACAAACAAACAAAAGAATGAACACACAAATGCAAGAAAAAGAGAGAGAACAAAGGAAAGAAGACAAAAGAATGCACAAAAGAAGAAAAGAATCAATGAACGAACAAACAGACAAAATCGAATGAAAAAAGCTGTGATTTAACGCAGGTGATCTGAACAGTTTTTTGAATCTCACATCACTTTCATTTCAGATGATCTAAAGATTCAGATGATGAGTTTTCACTCTTACGAACATTTTTTTACTAAAATAAACGAAAGACAAACACAGATAAGCAGCAGAAGATTTGAACACACACACACATCTGCTGCTGCTGTTCATACATACCATAATCACCTGGACTGGTACCAGGGTAAAAACCAGGAGAACCGGCCACCTGAAACTGCTGAGGGGTCACGTAAGAGGGGCGGTACTGAGAGACAAAGAGAGAGAGAGACTGAAAACGGCTGTATTATACTGCACTGGCAGACACACACACAAAACAAACGCGCACAAACACACACAAATGTACACGCACAAACACACACAAAAACACACGCATGCACGCAAACACAAAACCCACATACGTTAACACACAAACACGCACGCACTCAAACACACACGCGCAAACACACAATCAAACACACATGAGAGTAACACAAGGCCCGTTTCATTCTGATAGTCAGCTGACCAGTTCACAGTTTAAAGGAGGGTGGTGTCAGCAAAATCAATACACCGATGTGTGTGTGTGTGTGTGTGTGTGTGTGTGTGTGTGTGTGTGTGTGTGTGTGTGTGAGAAAAACACTCTGACAAATGTTAATGACGTGTACGTAATTTTAAAGCAATAAATATGGTCACACACATAGTAGAGTGTCAGAACAGAATTCTTTGAATGTGTGAATTGATTTTTAAATGATTTGTAGGAACATGATGTTGGAAGTACCTGGCCGGGTATGTAGAAGGCGGTGCCTTGCGTGTTTGGGAAGCTGATTGATTGCTGGGGAATCATCATCATTTGGGAGGGGCCAGGCTGGAATACATGAGCGGGGCGTGCTCCGTGTGGAGGGGGAATTGGGTGAGGGGCGGGGCTTGACTGAACACGCCCAGAATTGGCAGGTAAAGTGGGCCGACTGGCATAGTACGGCTGGAAAAAAGAAAATGAGATGCTCAATTGAAAAAAAGATTTATTGCAATGACAGTATGTAATGTTACTAATACGTTTTCTTGTATAATATGTTTGTTTGTATATTTAAATGCGTCTTCAATGATATTGTATATCTTTACTGTGTTAACAATACAACGTGAAATGCGTCATTATTGAAGTTGTATTGGCAGTGGAAGAAGTGACGAGTGGTTTATACAGCTCAACAAACCAAATGAAGTTCCACAAACACAGAAGCGTTACCTGCAGCGACCTGAATCCACCCTTCAGCCGCACAAACACACACACACAGCAGAAGAGCGAGAGAAATGAAGAGTGTGTTATCCATCAGCACACAGTCAGAGAAACACAGCAGCATGCAAACAAACTAAGCACTTAAACACTATGTGTGTGTCTATTTATCTGGTTGCTTTGTGTGTTTGTGTATGCAGGCAAGCGTGTGTGTTTGTGTCTGTATCTTAGCGAGTTTGTATGTTTGTGTGTATATATATATATATATATATATATATATATATATATATATATATGTGTGTGTGTTTGTATCTGTATCTTTGTAAGTGTGTATGTATGACTGTGTGTGTGTGTGTGTGTGTGTTTATCTGTATCTTTGTAAGTGTGTATGTATCTGTATCTTTGTAAGTGTGTATGTTTGTGTGTGTGTGTTTGTATCTGTATCTTTGCGCGTTATAAATGTGAGGTAGTGTGTGTGTGTGTATCTGTTTGTTTGTAGTGAGTGTACCTATGTTTGTGTGCACATGTGAGTGTGTATGTGAACGTGTGTGTGTTAGTACCTGTTGTGGTAAAGCTCTAGGACCTGAGGCAAACTAGAAAGAGAAAGCCACACACAGGTCGAAGGTCAACACACAGAAGCAATAACAGCCACAAAAGCAGTACAGAGATGTTCCCAGAAATCATACACATCATCCTCTACACAACTCCTGAATAAAAACATACACTAAAAAATGTATATAATAAATATACCATCTGTTTGATTGTACATGTATATTTTGATTTTAACACTTAACCTCGTCCTTCCTAACATGCACCGTCTCCTCTGAGAAGACTTTAGTTGGACAGACGGCCCACAAGAACTAACAACACAACAGCAGGGTTTTCTAGGTAAAAACTCTACACACACAAAAAACATCAACAAACCTTCAACTTTGCTCTATTATATTCCATGTAAAACACTGACGTTAAAGTGTGTTGCTTACGCACCTGTCGGGGTTGGGCGGAGGGGTTCATTTGTGTTGGAGGGGTGTTGCCGAATACAACCGAAGGTGGAGCGGAAGGAAAACTGGGCTACAGAGAGGACACATGAAGAGTATTTATTCATCAGAATAAAAACATGAATAAAGTTACAAGAGTCATGAAATGACAGGCGTGTGTGTGTGTTACCTGGGACAGGCCCGGGGAGGGTGCTGGGAGCGGGACGGAGGGGTGGGGCGGGGCGGATGGGGGTCCAGACAGAGGCTGAGGTGCCTTATTCATTTCACCCGAAACATCTGCATTGAGACGCAGCACCTACAGACAAAACCTAAAAGAGAGAGAGATGTTAAATCAATTTTGTTCCGCAGTAACGTGACATTTATAAATGAATCCTAACTTGAATGAGCAGTTATAAGCGCTAAGCTGATCATCGTTAGGTTTGCATTTAAAGCCCATGTACATACACACGTGTTAATGCTCAAAACTTTCACTTTACAAAATGCTTTGTAACTTTGCATTGGTGATATTTTGATAATCGTGATAAATCAGCCCCGCTTCATGTCATGATTTTGTGTTAAATCTCTCTCAACTGCCCAAAACCATTATACTTCACATTTTCAGTTACACGAGACTCAAAATACAGAAACAAAGTTGTTTTATTGTGTCATGTGACTGACTGAATATTGTTTTTCATGGCTCAAAACGAGGTTCCAACCTTATCTTGTACACACTCGCACGCCTACCGTACCCTTAAGTGGCTTAACCAAACACTTTACATATTAAAACACTCAAATTAGGTGAAAATAACAAAAAATAAGTTATATCAAAACAATATGTTTATTCAACCAAACAGAAATGTTTTTTTCAATCAAATAGTAAATTACTTTTCAGCCCACAACAGCCAACTAAATTAACTAGTTAGCAGTTACTAAATTTGCCAAGCTCACATTCACTTGTGGTTCACGAAGCTTTGAACGAGTCGCTGATCTTTTATATACGCTAGTGACTGAAAAGTTTCAACAGTTCAAACGAATCGGTTCAAATGAGTCATTTGTTTGCAAAACGTTCTGATCGCAATGTGCGTTCATTCTAGCGAACTAGCCGTGTACACTAGCATAACGCTGAATCAACGAGACAACTGCACAGCTTTAAACATTATACGATAACGTACGCCACGATTGGTTGCAAAACTAACAATTTTCGCCTTAAAAGCTGTGAAACACAGCTCCTATTAGCTTTTGTTCTGCAACTCTTCAGCACCTCACCTGGCTGGTAACAAAATAGCGCCCCTTTGTGGATAAACCCGCAATTGCAATTGCAGTTACAAATGACGGTATGTTGACAGAATACGCGCAGAGTATTTTTTCTATGCAGGAAAAACCCTTTTCTAATCTTTCTATGACAATCTGAAGTTAAACAAACACAATGAGAAGTGCGCTAAATAAGATATTAACTCTTCTCAGACTGAGGATTCTAGGGATTAAAGAGGTCACAGTTTTGTCGAACACAGAACACCATTAGCTCATTTTCTGTTATTTAGTCCAGATGTCTGACAATAGTCTGAATCTGTATAAGACAAGCTGGAGATTCTCAGACCTATTTTACCGAGGAGGTTTATGACAGACAGCTCTCTCTTTTCAAGAGCCAAATATAGAGACAAACACACACACAAGCTGTGCTATGAAGTTCAGCAGAAACATTACAGAAATCGCAATTTGCTGACTACACACAACAGGTCACAAAACATTTAAATATCGAATACTTGATGCCCGGTTTCACAGACAAGGTTTAGCTTAAGCCAGGACTATGCCTTAGTTAAATTAACATATTTAAGTCGCTTTTATTAAAATGCTTTAGATAAAAACATCACTGGCGTGCATCTTGAGACAAAACAACATTTAAAGGCCATTTATTTTCAGTTAAGACAGCTCAAACTTCCATCTTAGTCTGGGACTAGTCCTAAACCTTCTGTCATCATTTATTCACCCCCATTTCTGCAGAAGAAAAAAGAAGAGATTGTAAAGAAAGTCGCCATTCACTTGCATTGGTTTTGTGTCAATACAACAGAAGTCAATGGTGCCACTGTACCAAATTCTTCACAATATCTTCTTTTGTGTTCTGCGGAAGAAAGAAACTCATGCAGGTTTGAGATGACATAAGGGCGTGTAAATGTTGACAGAATTTTCATTTTTGGGTGAACTATCACTTTAAGTGTGTGACATGTACCTCTGATCATGTGATTCAACAAATAGATTTAACAGTGTGTGAAAACAACACGCATACACTGATGAACACATACAGCCTGTTTGCATCAGTAAAACACACACACACACACACACACACACACACGTGTCCTTTGAGAGTTTGAACGCTCAAACATTGGAAACAGAACTGCAGCGTGAGGCAGGTTCCAGAAATGCGACAGTCATGCATGGATGACTAATGCGCTGCACACATGGGCTCTCAGTGTCCTGCCATACGGCTTTAACTGTGAACTTTGACCCTGAAGATTCACACAAAATAGAAAGACACAGCTTTTTACATCATATTTGTTAGAGATGCTACAAACTCAAGACATGAGTTACACACTTGACACATCTGCTGCATGTGTTGTGAGATCAGCTTGACACTCAAATAAATAAATCAACACACACACATTGTATTCGTATGTCCACGAACAACATAAAAATAACAGTACAGTAACACACACTGAATGTGTTCTCGTAACACGATGTCAGCATGGACATGAGTGCACAACAACACACTAATGCAGCTTTAGATTCATACACTTCACATGAAACTTGTCACCTCACACACACAAACACACACACCTTACACCCACTCTCTCTCTCTCTCTCTCTCTCTCTCACACACACACACACACACCGCATTTATAATACATACAAACACCCACCCACCCACCCTCACACACACACACACACACACACACACACACACACAACTGCACTATTGATCATGTCTCAAGGCCAGATTGAGCAAGTCAACTTGCTGCGTTGTTGTACACGAAATGCACGAACATGAACACACACTCGCATACGAACACACACGCGCGTATATAAACGCTGTCGTTACACAAAGACACACAATGCGGCTCGTTACCGTGTGTCTCTTTCAGTCTTTCTCTCTCGGTGTGTCTCACTGTCCGGTAACGCGAGACGTGCAGCGGGTCGCCATATTCGTTCGCGCGTGCGCCTACAGAAACAAACCACGTGGGTCACGCGCACAGACGCAGCGGGCACGCGCTCCCTCACACGTGCGCCCTGCGCCGGTATTGTGCCGTATTCGGACCCCTTCGGATTATGACTCATTTCATTGATACAGCCGCGTGATCTGCTAATCCCAACCCTAATGTACGGGGGGAATGCAGGGGGTCATAATTCGGCAGGAGTCATTTTGCGGCACCGGCGGATTGGATTGGATTCAACTACCTCCCACGGTAGTTTCGCTTCGCCGGATTTAATTGTGCTTCAAGAATACACTTTATGGGGCGGTTTCCCGCACAGGGATTAGTTTAAACCGGGAATAAGCCTTAGTGAAATTAAGATATTTAAGTCGTTTTAAAACGTGCCGTAGAAAAACCTTAGTTAGCCTTCTGGTGTGCATCTCGAGACGAAACTAAAATATTTTAAGATATGTCAGTGTGAACATCTAACATTTAAATGAGTCTGGGACTAGTCTTAAAGTGATGCAAATTCTGTCCTCATTTAGTCACCCACGGGTCATTTCAAACCTGTATGACGTTTTCTTCCGCAGAACACAAAAGAAGATATTTTGTAGAAAGTTGGTAACCGAAGAGCACCGGACCCCATTCACTTCTATTGTATGGAATAGAAAAAAAACAATGCAAGTGAATGGGTGCCAGTTACCAACATTCTTTAAAATATCTTCTTTTGTATTTTGCGGACGAAGAAAGTCATGCAGGTTTGAAATGACAAGAGTGTGAATGATGACAGAATTAGCATTTTTGGGTGAACTATCACTTTAAGTCTGGAAAACCGCGCCTATCAGACATAGACACCTGATATTCATTTTAATAAAGCTTTAAATCGAGCTGTTTTAACGACATGACGGGAACAAAACACTGCAAAATTTTCTGCATTAAATGAATGTGCAACATAAATAAAAAAAAAACTTTTAAACCTAATTAACCTAAAATTGTATATAGCTACTATACATAAGAAGTCAATTTAATATTAACCTAAAATTAAATATGAATGGTTAAAATAAAAATGTCTTTGTTGATACTTACTTGATTGCGTACATATGTAAACCTTCCCGCTTATCAGGGTTTTTAACAGGATTGCTGGCTGAAACTTAATAGCTATAATAGTGTAAGTTTAAGAAATCCCTTTTTTGCTTTAATGGTATCTATAAATATGTATAAACACTGACAAAAGTCACATTTAGGAGATCAATGCATTCTAAACATTCACTATGAGTTTTATGGACCAACGATATCTGTTGACATCATTCTGCACCTCAACTTCTCATCAAATTCCAGAATGTGAAGTAACTAAACACTATTGGCTATTTTAAAGGTAGAGCTGCTCAATATGCCCCGCCCTATAACCATATGACCCTATAACACTGTGAAAACACGCTATGTCGTGTAGTTAAAAGTATAAAACTATGCAGACGGGCAGCCACATTTAGAACCAGAAGTCTATGTTCAGCAGACACCAGCAGCCCATAATAAAGGGAATTACAATAATCAAGCCGCGAGGAAATGAAGGCATGGATCAAAGTCTCAAAGCTCTTCCTTCCCAGGAGAACTTTCACCTTTGTCAATCTACGGAGATGATAAAAGGGGACTAACAGTGGCATTGATTTGCCTACCCAGGTTATTGGCTGCATGGACACAGTATGGGGTGAGAGAGCCCAAGTCAAAAGTACTTATATCAGATTTATCGTTTGGTCGAGTCTTAATAAAACAATTTGTGTTTCGTGTTCATTCGAATGTGAAAAATTGTTTCTGAGCCAAGTTTTCAATTCCAGGAGACAGGCACATAATTGTTTTACTGCAAAATTATCACCACGCTTAAGCGGTATGTAGAGCTGAGTGTCGTCCGGCTAGCAGTGGAATGATATACCAAATCTCCTAAAATCGATCCAATAGGTAGCATGTACAGTGAGAACAGTAGCGGGGCCAGGGTAGATCCCTGAGGGACCCCACACGTAGAGTGCACTACTGAGGAAGAGTGCTTCAATAGTAACTGAATTTACGGTTCGACGGACAAGACTGAAACCAGGTTAGTGCAGTGCCTCTAATACCAATGACAGCAAAATACTATGATCGACAAAGTCAAAGGCTGAGCTGAGATCTAAAAGTCCTACAGCTATAATATTGCAACTAAAACTTTAAACTTGAAATCATTTTAATTAAAAAAGTTGGTTTTCTGATGTAATGTGAATCAGTGAAACATTAATCTATGTCCCAAACTATCAACAGAGAAGATAAACTGAGTTGTGAGGATGCTCACGAATATGCATGTATGACATGGTCTTCTCACTAATACAATATTCAGATGACAGTGCTTTCCCATTTGTTTAGGTGTTTAGGACTCAAGCAGACTATCAGGGGTCAGTGCAGATGTTTCGGGCTCATTTCAAATCCTTCGTGTGATTCACAACTAGATTTTTCCAAAGAACACCAGGATCTTGTGTGTGTTTGGTTTCTTCACGTCTCGCTCTGCCCATAGTTGGATTTGGTTTCTTTCTAGGTTTATAATCTCTACACAACTAATCGGAGTAAATCTTGACATACACGTCAGAACTGTTTATCAATCTGCACAACGATATTCTGTAGTAGTTCCAGTGAATACATTCACAGCACCTGCTCATGGAATGAATCCAGAACCAAACAAAGCAAATGACATCATGCGTGTTAAATGATAAACTAGAAGCCTTTACCGAACATTAACATTCATTTTACACCACAACAACAGCATTAACAACACGTGCACGGTAAAGCATAATAGTGCGAGTGTGTGAGCTGTCCTGCTGAGTCACACGATAAAACAAATGAGTTACAATTGCTCTCTGAATAATAATCATCGTGTTTAGTCTAAAGGGCAAACGGGTTAAATGCACCATATTGTAAATCGTGTTCCAAACATAAACATCACACAAACAAAGGTTAATATTATCAGATACAAGTATAAACAGACATTTTGTATACACACAAACACACTCACTCAGACAGTCACGCGCGTGTGAAGCCGGTAACGTAACGTTAGCGTTTAGCGCGCGGTCGTTTCTTACCGGACAGGAGTTAATCGTTCAGCTTCGGTACCGATCCGGATCTGTACCGGATCAATGGATTATTACCAAACCGTAAAGGAGGCAGAAAGCGACGCAGAACCGCCTGGACCGGACGGAACCTTTTCCGGCGGAAACCGGCGACCGGGAACTTCCGGATCGGTGGGAATCCCGACCACGTGACCGCAGAAGCGGCGTGAGGTCAGCGCTCAAATAATGAATAACAATAACGCGTGACTGTCCTCAAACAACTTCGTGTTCTGTTGAGGATTAATCTACTATATAAAAAAGCTTTAATTTAATTGCATTTACACCGATGTTTAATTAATATTTAGCAACATTCTGATTGGTTGAGGCCCTGACTGGTCGCAGAGGCTTGACCTTCATTACATCAGCTACAACGAATGTCAAAAACATTACTTATGATTAAAATAATAATATATTTCTTAAACACTTTTTTCCCGTATATTTATAAGTGTACAGCATTGTTCCTGAAAGCTGACGAATATTTCTATTCGGTACCGCATCGAAGCCATTCTTATTTACATTTTTTCATTCATTTTAGTGTGAAGTAAAAATACTTTAGCACATAGTTCAGTTTTTACTATAGTAAAGTAGTATATTAGTATTGCTACACTTTGTTAATTAACACTACTATTATTAAATTTAGTGAAAAATGTAGTTTACCATAGTAAGGTTTATAAGCACAATGAATTTATCTACCGTTTACCATAGTGAAGTAAACTAGTCGTTTCATGTGAGAATTGTGTTAAAACATCATTCTGATTTTTTTCTTGAAAAGCTTTGGCTAACGTCATGTTTGTATTACGTGTAATTTTGTGATATTGTAGCAAACAGGAAAATAAAAATAAATGGGAAAACGATAACAAAGAACTAAATTGTCCACAATTATTTTATTTTCGTATCTCAACCTTTCCACAGAACAAGTAAGAAAAACAACTCAAAAAAGGAGAAAACTGTTTAGCAGGATGAAACAAAGTCACGCTCATGTCATGCTCTAATTACAAAATGACAAAACAGAGAGAAACATCAGGAACTATGTGCTGCTGTTGTATAGGAAACTGTCATGTCATCCGAGAGACAGACGGGTTCAGAGCGTGAGGCGTCGCAAAATATTTTACAGGTGTGTCAGAGGTCCCCGTTGCTGTGCGCGTCCGTCTAGGCGTCATAGTTTGGGTTTTTGCGCAGTATGACGAAGCCCTCGAGAATAGCCGTGACGGGGATGTACTCCTCTGTGGCCAGTTCTGCTCGTTCGCCATGAGCAAGCAACACTGGTGTGGTGTGAGTCTGAAAACCTGTGATGGCCTTGGGTTTACCTGCCTGACCCACCACATCAACAGCCTACAGAGAGAGAGAATTATTACTTCTTGATGAAAAAGAATTGCAGTTTGCTCACGTCACACATGAATATAACATACCTGGCCGACACGGACAGACACAGGCAGAGGTCGGAGCTCCTCGTCAAACGTGACCAACATACGCGGCTGCATCGCCGCCACCAGCCCGTACAGAACGTAATGAGACTTGCCCAGGATTACTGCAGAGAGAGAAAGAATTTTACCATGCGCAGTAAACATAAACATGTACAGAGCAGACATTGCTTTCATGAGGATCGTAAGAGCAAATGAAGCTCGTACTGTTTTTCACGTCGAGGAATGACACCAGAACGGTGAGGAGTCCAGCGACAGCCACCTGGCTCATGAGCTGTCGATCGCTGTGGTACGGACACAGCGTTAATGTGCCTTTACCCAAATGAGTGAGACCCTGAGAAACACACAAACACAGTTAAACAACAGCCAGTCATGATGAACAACAGAGAATCCAGGACATGTTTCACCCAAACATCACTAGCAGGTAAATAAGAAATCAGATTTTGCTTGGAGAAAATACATCAACATCATTATTGAACATTCTAAACCTTTATAACTTTCTTTCTTCGGCGGAACACAAAAGAAGATATTTTGAAATATGTCGACCATCAAACAACACTGAACTCCATTGACTTCCATAGCATGAACACAACACCACTGAGACATTTCTCAAAATATCTTATTTTGTGCTCCACTGAAGAAAGACTCACACACAGGTTTGAGGATGAACAAATGATGACAGAATTTGTCTCTTTAAGCACATTTTGTCATTTCTGCGGCCCACCTGTGCGAGTCGGACCATGAAGAGGTTGTTGGGGTCTTTGGCATGATACTGCGCCAACTGTCTGAGCATAGCAGCCAAACGTGCGTTATTTGTGCCTGTGGAAGAAATCCAAAACGTTCTGATTGGCTGAAGCACTAAGTGAGGTCATCACGGCTGTACCTCATTTTCAAAATATAAATCGTTCACAGGCAGATAAACTGTTGACTGACCGCTGCCGACCATTCCCATGGCAAAGATGGAGTTGTGGGACACTTCTGGGTCGGCGTCGTGTGAGAACTTGCTGAGGGTGTCCAGAATGTTCAGTCTCGGGTTTGACACCGAGATCAGGGCGAGTGCTAACGGCACAGCTCTCCTTAATGCCGGCTCTCCGTAACGCAACTGCACACCAGATAAGAGAGAGAGAGAAGAAAATATTATGGATGGAACGCTGGAGCTGGAAGTCTTAATGCTTATCACAACATCAGCACAATGTTCATGACATGGCTCCATTTTAAATTGCTAACAGGAGGAAATCTGTTTTATAAACGTGTGATATATCATCTAGTCGCGTGCGGCATGTTTAAAATATGTTTCGTGGTTTCTACATGTGGGAGCAGCTGGTGTGATATTGACAGTGACTCACCAGATGACCAAATGTTCGCAGGGCCATTTCTGAACCGATCTCCTCACCCATAGCGATGAGAGCGATACCCAACACCGCGACACCCTGCAGGGGCAGCAGAGAGAGAAGAGTGAGTCTGATGTTTGACAAACTCAAATACTGCTGACAGTCAAACATACACACACCTGGTGGGATCCCATATCTGATGCGGCCTTTTTTATCTTTGTCTTTTTTGTCTTTCTTATCTTTGTCTTCGTCCTTGTCTTTATGGTCGTAGTGCTCGCTGCAGATGTGCAACAGCTGTTGAACCTTCAGAACGTTGCCAGAACCTGAGACACAATGAGAAACACATAAGACATGAACACTGACACCCCAAATGACTGGTGTTTAATAGGGTCTGCTACCGGCAGCCTATGCAAGAGTTCTTCACTCACCTGCGTATGCGCAGATGTCCACCAATGTGTTTGCAAAACTGCGGTAGGGTTCAGGTACCACCTGGAGAGCGGCGAGAGTCGTCTCAATTGCCTCACCTTTACCTGTGCAAACACAATCCATCCAAACATTTGTCATCAGAAGTGTAAGGACACGCTGGGTTCACAATACCATAGTATTACATATTCTGAACTAAATGTAAAAAACAGTACAATTTCAAATAAAAATATAGCTGCAAGCAGCAATTAAAGCGTCAAGCCAAACTACGCCCAAAGAAACAAAAATTTTGAACTTAGCAAAAGAAAATACATTGGCATTTCAACCGATAGGATTATCGTAAAACCAGTGTAAAAACGATCATAGCTCTATTATTCGGCTGAAATGCTTTGTTTCTCAATAGATCATGCCCCGTTAAAAGCCCGTTTGTCATCCAATCAGGGCCCAGACAGCTTTCGTTTCACGGATTCTGATGGGGTCTGTGATGTTCAGGAAAGGAAGTGACAGTAAGCCCACTGGAGAGGGACAATCAAGTGTCTCTACTGAATTCAAAGTGATGTGTTTGGTCTCACCGAGGTGATTGAGTCCGAGACCAAGAGGCAGCCAGCGGGCGTAAGTGTCCTTCAGTTCCTGCTCGCTCTTCTCCATGATGGTCTGAAGGATGGTGGAAGTGACATCACCATTACAGGAGCCCACGGCGATCATTCCGCACGCTAGCGCCGTCACTCCGGCCACCTGTTTACACAAACAGACACAGACGAGTCAAACACGATACCGCACCGTTTCATTAATGAGGAACCTGATGGGCACTCACGTACCTCCATGCTGGATTTTGAGTCTCCCATGACCGGAAGCAGAAGTGAGAGAACGTCCTCTCTGTTAGAACCAGCGTATGCCAGGCCGAGCCTACACAGACAAACACAGCGACAGGCGTCACCCTCACAGTCACATACTCATGCTACCTGAATGAATCCATGCTTTGTAAATTACCCAAAAATGGCTCCGATCCTCATAATGTTGCTGTTGTGCAGGACGTAATCGGACAGCAGAGCCAGCGCCGGGTCACACTCGTTACGAACACCGGAATTCACAATACCACACGCCAACAGCGCCCCCGACTGGAGAGAGACGTACACAAATACCAGTCAGAACACAAACACCAGAAACTCTGTGTGTGTGTAATAATGTGTGTGTACCTTGATGTAGTCTTCAGATGAATAAAGATATTTATCAATTTGTGTTAAACCTCCATCCACATCCCACAGAAGAATCATTCCCAGAGACGCCGCGGCGCTGAGCATGCCTGCAACACACAGTTAAAAGTTTCAGAGCAGTTATAACATTGGTTTTCTCTATAATAAGGGATTAATTATTCACAATAAATCAATGACAAGGGAGCCGAGAAGCGTTTCTCACCGTGGTCCTTGTTCTTATACAGCCACTTGTTTCCATCTTCCGTGAGCAGTTTGTCTTGACCGAACGCTGCATTGACGAAGCCGTTGACGAATGAAGAGGCCAGATTCATGCGAGCGGAGTCCACCTGTGATCCACTGCCTCCAAACCCTGAGAGAAACATAGAGAGAGTCAAGCAGCAGCTGACAAACAGCAGCGAGATCCAGAGGAAATGTGAAGAAAGTCCTCACTGTTGTTCTCCAGGTGGGTTTTGTAGATGTCGTCTGGAACTTTAGGCTCCATGATATCCAACTGTTGAGGGGGAAAAAAAGATCAACAAATGTACAATAACAATATCCCTCTGCAGATATTACTGCGCAGGTGCGTACCTCTCTAGCAAGCGCCAGGAAGTTACTGTTGAGCTGAACGTTGGACATGATCTCCGTCAGATCTTCATAATCGTCCACGTCTTCATTGAGCTCTAAGAACATGCCATGTCGACCCAACATAAACGCCATCTGTTTCTGAATGACACTACACACACAAAAAACACATTTTAGTTGTGTTCCCTGGTTTTTACCCTAACCCATTCCCCCTCTGGAAAACTTGGGAATTCAGTTTTTCAACAGGAAGTTGCATCATTTGGATCTTTTGAAGGCCATGGGAAGAGCAAAGGTAGCTTCTCTCATTTTCTTTTTTACATTTTTGATGATATTGTAATGACAACTGGGAGCGTCATTTTGAAAATACTGTCCTGTTACCTAAATTATTTCATAGATGTCATTTGTTTAGTTTAAAATTACACATATTTTGTAAATCACTAGAATTTTCTGAGTTTCTTTGTACTATTAGCATGTACAGCATGCGGCTATATATCAAGTATTTGGTAATTTTATGCTAAAACCTCTGTCCTGTTACTTATATAATGAGTAATGCATCCATCATCCACGTATAAACCTTGTAAAACATGGAATTAAGTTTTAATTTTGAGTTACAACAAGCAAAAGGCACCCATTTGATGGAATGGGCCTTTAAGTGATGTTTGTGTGTATCATACATGTCCTTGCAGGAAGTGAAGATGTTCTCCACCAGCTCCACGTCATTAAGCATCAGCGCCAGTCTGAGGGCTTCTGGGTAACGGTTGAACTTACGGAAGATGCTGAGAGAGCATTTCAACAGAGCCGAGTTCTCTGGCTCGGGGACGTAACTCACACAACTGGAGAGTCGGAGAGATCAGAGCAGTGAGGAAACTCAAAGATGCAAGTTGAGAGGGATTGTGGGCAACTGTGACACTCACCTGGTCAGGTAAAGGCAGACTTTAGCGTATGCGTTTTCATCGATGTACAATTCCAGCATGTCAAGTCGTTCGATCTCCATGAGGAGGTCACAGGCTTCGTGCTCGGCATTATGGGCCATGTTATACGGAACGATCTCTTTCACGAGCTTCAACAGAAGCTCCTGTTGGGCTTTATCGCCTTCCTCAATCTCCTGCCACTCCTTAGCGACCTCTCCTGCCAGATGCCTAGAAACACAAATGATGAAAGAAGTGTAAGTTTTGGATGAACTGTCCATCTGAAGGATTAGCTTAAAAAAGCGTATCAAGTAAATGAGATGTCTGATTTTAGATTATCAAATTACATTCCTTAAGTTTTTATTATTTGATCACATTTTTGGGTACATTTCTCTTTGATATGGTGCAGCTGTACCTGACGTATTCATGACCCCATGAGGCGAGCTCCTCCTGCGAGCCCAGCAGACGGTATTTGAGACACTCTCTCTCAGTGCTCATGGTCATGGCGAGCACAGACACCACATCAGCACAGAAATGCTGTCAAGCAGAGACAGCTGTTAGACACACTGCATACATTATTCTCAAAAAATCTATTAATAACAAAACTTAGATCTGTGTGAAGTTCATATAGTGAACATCACAAACACACCTGGTTCTCCCCTGCGGTCATGTTCTGGTAGACCTCTTTGAGTTTTGCGTAATGGGGTCGCAGGAATTTGAGGGGTTTAGGCACAGAGGTCATGGAGGTCGTAGATGAGCGGATCTGACGACGCAGTTCTTCCAGAGCAGGGCGGTACAGAGATGTGTCCTTCTCCTGAGAAACAGAGACCGAGAAAATGCATGTCATCTGAATTTATAATAAAGGGGAGGAACTGGCTTTAAAGTCTAAATAAAATGACATTCATATTCTTTAACGTAACATGTTCTGTTGTAAAACAGTTCTCCCAGGTAAAAAAACAAACTTAATGGTCAAAAGACATTTTGTTGAAGAAGTTTTTTCAACTTATATCACTGATGTCACAATTTTTAATAAAGTTAACAATGGTAAATTCAGATGTCTTGTTGTAAAACAGCTGTAAAACAAACGGTTGTAAATGAAACATCAGTAGTAATGAACTGAACTTACACCAAGTCTCTCCACCAGCAGCTCCAACTCATCCTGCAGCTGTTTGTCCTCCTCTGACTGTCAACAAAACACATCATATGAATGAATTTACCCACTGAACATCCTTCAAGACTGATCATATACACACACACATGTATGTTTGAATATCTCTGTGGGGACAGTCCATAGGCGTAATAAGTTTACTGTACAAACTGTATATTTTATCCCCAAACCCACCCCCTTAACCTAAAGATCATATAACACTTTTTGCATTTTTAGATTTTCAAAAATGATTGTTCTGTACAATTTGTCAGCTTTTGTGGACCTCAATGTTGGTCCCCACAGCAGTGACACGGGTCCCCATGAGCTGGTGTGCATTCAGGTTTAGGTCCCCACTAACATACAAAAGTCCACACACACACACAATTCGTACATCAACATTTACACATTCACACAAACTCTCTAAACAAACACATTCATATAGACTCGTAATACAGTCCACACATATTATTAATGTCATAAAATAAAACGTCTATATGTAATAGTAAAACTGTCATTTACATCGCCGTAGTAACATACCTGCTTTTATTTTAACAGTCTGAGATGTTTTAAAATATTTTGTACTGAACGCTTATCATAAAAGGAATAATGATTGAATCGTAAATAAGTGAAGAGTTACGGTGAATGAATGTTGTGTATGAATGTGTGCGAGGATCTGGCCTGCAGTGACTCAGGCGGATTCAGCAACTGTGTGTAACGCGTTTATTTCTCTCTCTCACCAGCTCCTGTTCTTCTTTCTTCTCCTTCTCTTTCCCCGCAGGTTGTTTGTCCTTCTCTTCTGTTACTTCGGCCTGTTTTTTCTCTTTCTTGGCGGTTTCCTCCATGATTTAATGCGGCTGTTTCTCCTGACAAAACCCGACACTTCTGATGCGGTTTCTTCTTCTGCGGGAGACGAGAGGACGAGAAGAAGAGATAGAGACGCTCTAGTGCCACCTGCAGACTGCTCGGATATCTGCACCTGGTGATGTTACTGTATGAAGTCACCAGATAATGTGTGTAGCCTACTTGATGTAAATTAAAGCTTGAGATTGTTTGCATCTAATCATCTTACTTGGCTCATTTTGATAAAGATGAGGGTTGTTAGACTTGCTCAGACCCATTTAATTAAACTTATATCCAAACTTTCTCTTGCTTATATGGGACGTTGATAGGGTTGCCAACTTTGTGACTTTGAAATACGGGACAAATTTTGATCTTTGCAGCAGTGCTAATTAGCGTATGCATGACGTCATCAGGCAGGCTCAAAATACGGGATGTCCAGGTCAATACGGGACGGTTGGCAACCCTCGAGTCGTCGATGATTTTCAACATGAACGAAAGATCAAATCTGAGGGAGAAGTTCGAGTGTGAGGGAACGTCAAACCCAACAATACAGGACTGTCATAGTGGGAGGAAGAAAAGAAAGTGGAGAGATTGAAGCGAGACCACTGGGTGTGACGAAAACACTGCGTAGAGGCGGGGCTTAAAAGCGCTTTACTCTCATTGGCTGGTGATATTTTGATCGACAGCTCCCTTACCTAAGAAGCGGTTTTTCGAGCCCGAGCTGGATGCAGTTTTTCTGCATAGTTGTATAGATTCAGATTGTATGTTGTAGCGTAAATAAGACTTTTTTTTTATCTGGTTATATTAGAAAGTAATGAATATTTATGGTTTGTGTGGTTAACATGTTTTTATATTTTTTCAAGATATTGGAGTGTTTCTTCCTCAGCATTCTCCCGCCTCCTCAGCTGCACCCGAATCACCCCTGAGGTAAATTCATCTAAATAAGACAAACAAACTCAATTTAACCGGTTTAATTATTCTTATCGTAATGTGAATTTGGAATGATAATGCATTATAATCAGATTTTCAATTATGATGAAAGCCGAAACACTCAGGGAAGGGCGGATCACGTGATTCCCTTTCATGTTGTCGTTACCTGTAGCCATATTACACCTGAGCAAAACACACTTATTTAGAACAACGGTCGGTATCAAAGTGTGTAATAATACCATTTAAAGTCGTTTACGTGAACATTCACTTCAAGCATCTACAAACATCACGGGTTGCGATGGATGGAGGAGTGTTTTGCCTCAATGTATTTTTAAATTTTTGTTGCTTATGTGAAAAATAACTTAAATGTTTACACTTGATATAAGAAATTCAAGACAGTTTTAGGTTTACCGTTTTGGAAATTCAGTTATCAAACATCTACTGAATACCGTTTTGTCACAGATCAGTCCATCAGAAGAGATCAGACTCACCTGAGATGAGCTGTGTGTCCTTAAAGAGTGATGGGTCTATGAGAAGACTGATACAATTGAAGGACAGAGTAACATCACCGGATCCGAGGTACAACAGTCCTGTAATAATATGCAGGACGTTTTAAAATTATTCTTTTCTATTTCTTTGTAAAGCAATTTAAACTATCATTGAGTATCATACCTGCTATATCAATAATATTGCATTGCTTGATGCAACAAACAAAAATAAGAATCTCTATGGCATAATGTCACAGATTGTTCATTGTTACAGATCAGTCCAGCTGAAGAGATCAGACTCACCTGAGATCAGCTGTGTGTCCATGAAAAGTGATGGCTCTATGAGCAGACCAATACAGTTTAAGGATGAAGACACAATGCCTGGTCAGAGGTACAATAATTTTGTCATGAATCACAAAAGGCAAGACATTTTGGACGTGCATACATCTTTTTTGGACGTATGTATCTTTTCGTTTCTGTGTAAAGAACAGGTGCTATATAAATAAACTAGCCTTGTTCTTTTATAAATACACCTAACAAACCTAAAAAGACATGACTGTTTTGGATATTTGGCCTTCAAACATCTAATGTATTGTTACAGATCCAACCAGCTGAGGAGATCGGACTCACCTGTGATCAGCTGTGTGTCTATGAAGAGTGATGGATCTATAAGTAGACCAATTTAATTTAAAGATGGAGACATATTGCCTGATCTGAGGTAAAACAGTTGCGAAAAATATGTGAAATATGTGCTTAAAAGCTTTCTAGTCCAGTAATATGAAGCAGCCTTATTGTGTCTCACCGTCTTTAAACTGTTTAAGGTCATTAATGTTGTCTGGATCAGACTCAGCAGATCATATCAGAGGGTCTGTGAATGATCAGTCTATTAATGACCTACACTCTGATATAAGTGACTGCTATAGTTCCAGGTAAAGTAAAAGTGTCTTGAGTCTCGACTTTTAAAGGATTTATACATACAGTAGTTGTTTAGAGAGATGCTCTGTTGACCTTCATAGTACAGATATGTACACACTCTTATCTCTTTATAGTACTCATAATTACACCTGAAGACACATTCAGATCAAACCACCAGGTGAGAGACACTGCTGAATGAGATCTACCAGAGACATCACAGAGAGTGAAAGTGATCAGATGAACATGAGGTATTGAGATGATCAAATGCAACGACATTAAAGCTTTACCTGCACAAGACAAACCCATCTCAAAGGGAGTCGCTGGCATTGGAAAAACAGTCTCTGTGCAGAAGATGAAGGAAAGAGAATCAGGACGTCCACCTCATATTTCCACTTCCTTTCAGAGAGATCAATCTGATGAAGAACCAAACACTCAGTCTTCTAGATCTTCTGCATCTGTTCTTCCCAGAGACAAAAGAAATGGAAATCTCCAGCGGTGAATATAAAGTGTTGTTCATCTTTGATGGTTTGGACGAGTGTCGTGTGTCTCTGGACTTTCACCGCAGTGTGAGGTTGTGTGATGTCAGTGAATCCGCCTCAGTGGACGTGATGCTGACAAACCTCATGACGGGGAATCTGCTTCCCTCTGCTCTCATCTGGATCACCTCCAGACCAGCAGCAGCTGATCTCATCCCCTCTGAGTGTGTCGATCGAGTCACAGAGGTACGAGGCTTCACTGACAAACAGAAGGAGGAATACTTCAGCAAGAGAATCAGTGATGAGAGTCTGAACCACAGAATCATCTCACACCTGAAGTCATCCAGGAGCCTCTACATCATGTGTCACATCCCAGTTCTGCTGGATTTCAGCCACTGTTCTAGAGAGAATGTTGAGTGAAGCAGAGAGTGAAGGAGAGATCCCCAAGACTCTCACTCAAATGTACACACACTTCCTGATCATTCAGACAAACATCAAACATCAGAAGGACTATGAGAAGAAAGTGAAGAATGATGGAGACATGATCTTCAAACTGGCCAAACTGGCTTTTGAGCAGCTTGTGAAAGGCAATGTGATCTTCTATGATGAGGACCTGAGAGAGTGTGGCATTGATGTAGCAGAAGCATCAGTGTACTCAGGGTTGTGCACTCAGATTCAGAGAGGAGTTTGGCTTGTATCAGGAGAGAGTTTACTGCTTTGTTCATCTGAGCGTTCAGGAACATCTCGCAGCTCTTTATGCTCACAGCTCCGTCACAAACAACAACACAAATGTGTTTGAAGCAGGTCTTGTATCTAAAATATTGGACAGAGTGAAACATAAATTATCAGAAGAGGTTTTATTATCTGAGCTGCATGAGAGAGCTGTAGATGAAGCTTTACAGAGTCAGAATGGACATCTGGATCTTTTCCTGCGTTTTCTTCTGGGTCTCTCACTGGAGTCCAATCAGATTCTCTTACAGGATCTACTGACACACATGAGAAGATGCTCTTCCAAGAAGAGAAAACTGTTGTGTACATTAAACAGAAGATCAGTGGGAATCTGTCTCCAGAGAAATCCATCAATCTGATTCACTGTCTGAATGAACTGGATGATCATTCACTGCTGCAGGAGATTCAACATTATGTGAAATCTGAATCAGTCGGACGCTCCAGACTCTCCTCTTCACAGTGGTCAGCTTTAGTGTTTGTGTTGCTGATGTCTGATCAGCATTTGGATGAACTTGATCTGAATAAATTTATTGGAGGTGAAAATACAGCAGATGAAGTTCTTGTGAAACTGGAGCCTGTGATTAAAGAATCCAGAAAAGTTCAGTAAGTAAAGATAAAGACACTCAGTTGATTGTGAAATTAGAAATCATTTTAACTATTCTATGATAACTTATTTCAGGTTAATCAAAGCAAGCAATTTATATATTATATATACTTATATATTATTTATAAAAAACAACCTGCAGTTCTGCTTTTGCCGGCAGTTTATTTGGCGGCAGTTTATCAGGAAACCAGGATTTTGTTCTTTTTGGATTTATTCACTAGTGTTTCATGCGATATTCCAATTTTGTGCATAAGTTTAATTTGTAACTAAACTAGGGATGCACCGATAGGATTTTTTGGGCCGATACCGATTTTAACAAACAACTTTTGGTCGATAACGATATTGGTCAATTGCATACAGTACTATACAATACTAGCTAGTTTTTCTGCATTCAATTAGTTTTACCGAGCATGAATTGGATCCATTTAACATTTTAAGAGAGGCACAACTGTAAATGTGCCTAAATGTAAATGTGAGTTAAGATAAAAATACAATAAGACAACATGACAATCTTTAAAGGTGATTTTTGCCATCCAATATTTATTTAGTAAAAAAAACATTAACTCAAATTTGACTTAAAATTGATCATTTCTTTGATAAATGTAAATAAAGTCTGTGCTGTTGCTATTTACAGTAATTATTTTGCTCAGAGAAATTTTTTTGGATATTCAGACATCCAACTCATTGCCTCCATGCAGTTAATTAATAAATTAGGGACCTATGAAATCCGTTAGTTATTTTTTTTCCTAAATTCCGTTTGATTTTTTCCCTAATTTCATTTTGTCCGTTTTTTTTTTTCTGGATTCTGTTTTTTTTTTGCAGTTTACAACTACGGTTAATATGAACCAGTATCTTACAACTTTCTTTTGCTGTTTTATGTCTACTTACATTTAATTACTAGTTTTGTACATTTTTAGTAGCAGTTTTGTTATGTGGTGAACTGGACTTTTATTAAGTCTTGTTTAACCCCTCACCCCCTGTCTGCACTTGGGTCCTCTGTCTCTCACCCGAGTTTCATGACACCATTTTTGTGTTCGTGTCCACCAGATGCTAAAAAGTCCACTACAGTAAGTTACATAAAACCACACCACTCATTCACACCTAGAACAAGCAGATTGCATATTTAAATGGCAGCTGAATAATTATTGGCGCACAATTTGAATTTTATAAGCTGTTCAGTGCTACTTTCTGGTGTGTTTGCTACTTTCCATCTGTGTTTTCCGCTTCATGGAAATCAAAGCGCCCTAATAAACCATCGGTATCGGCCTTTTTCATGCTATTGCCAATTTGCGATGGTGTTAAATGAATCCAATATCAGCCGATACATCGGTGCATCCCTAATGGAAACGTAACTAGTGTTACCAAAAGAACATCAAGGTTGTCATGTAAAACGGCAAGTATCAAAAGCAGAACATTTAAGGGGTACAGAGAGTTGATGTGTATTCTTGCATCATAGTTTGATGGTGTTGATTGATCAAGTGTTCACTTTATGTTCAGCGACCATGTTTTTATTGACCTCTCTATAGATTGATTATCCTGTCACAGATGAAGGTTGTGCTGCTCTGAGTTCAGCTCTGAGATCAAACCATTCAATGACACGACTGAATCTGATTGAGAATAATCTGAGAGATTCAGGAGTGAAGCTGATCTCTGCTGGACTGGAGAATCCTCTCTGTAAACTGGAGACACTGAAGTAAGATTGAGTAAAAAAAAATTTTTTTAATCATCATTTCACTAATAATTCTTAGAATAACACGAATGAATAAAAATATGCCAAACAAATGTAGTGTAACATTCATCAAATATGTGTGTGTAAACTGCCAGACTGAAGTGTGTCTCTGTTCTTTACAGGTTGAGTTATTGTTGCTATCACATGTGAAGGTTATGTTGCTCTGACTTCAGCTCTGAGATCAAACCCCTCACACCTGAGACATCTGGATCTGTCTGATAATAATGTAGGAGATTCAGGAGTGAAGCTGATCTGGTGTACTGGAGAATCCTCTCTGTAAACTGGAGACACTGTGGTAAGATTGTCTCAGTGTAAATGTTTCAAAACATTAATGTCAGTACACTCACAGGGACACTTCACTCAAAAATTAAATTCTGTCATCAATTACTCATCTTCAAGTTGTTACCAATCTGTATAAATATCTTTGTTCTAATGGACACTGAGAAAGATATTTGGAAGAATGCTTATAACCCGACAGACCCCCATTGACTACCATAGTAGGAAAAAATACAATGATAAGTGCCCCAGAACTGCTGTCCTACATTCTTCAAAATGTCTTTTGTGTTCAACAGGACAAACAAATGATAAAGTAATTTTACCTACTATAGTGTACTCCTATTGGGAGTCAATGGGCTGCAAGATCTGTCTGGTTATGAGCATTTTTCCAAATATCTTTCTCTGCGTTCATTAGAACAAAGGCATTTATACAGATTTGTTACAGCTCGAATGAGAGTAAATGATGACAGTATTGACATTTTTGAGGGAAGTATCCTTTTAAACTAATTTTCATTAGAGTGTTGGTTTTATGTCTCTTATTCAATAATTAATGATTATATCATACATTTCATAACCATTTACAACCCCAAATCAGACTTAGGGCGCTGTGTAAAATGTAAGTCAAAACAGAATGCAATGATTTTCAAAACCTGCATGTGATCTACAATCATGTTATAACATATCAAATGTATAAAAATCTAATTTTGAATTTTGTCTCATTTGTGTCTAATATCCTAGCTACTTAACAGTTTCATGATGTGCAAAATTATTTTAATTGGCGATGGTTCTGGAGTGTCAGTTCAGCTCCTGGACTCTTCTACTATGAAGCATAGCGGTTTAGCATTATCTTGCTGAAATAAGGTCTTTCCTGTAAAATATGTCATCTGAATGGAAAAAACATACATAGTTTTCAGCATTAATGTTGCCTTTGATCTGTGTGTCTGAATTGAAAACTGTGTTGTTCTCCACAGCTTGAACTTCTGTGATATCACTGCTGAAGGTTGTGCTGCTCTGACATCAAACCCCTCACACCTGAAAGAACTGGATCTGTCTTATAATAAACTTATAAGAGATTCAGGAGTGAAGCTGATCTCTACTGGACTGGAGAATCCTCTCTGTTAACTGGAGAAACTGTGGTAAGATTGAATTAAACATTCTCTTTCATCCTCATTCTACTAATAACCTTTTATATAATATGTTTTAATAAACTTGCAGTTATGGGAGATTCATGTTGTGTTGTTTTACAGGTTGTGTAATTGTGATATCACAGATGAAGGTTGTGTTGCTCTGACTTCAGCTCTGAGATCAAACCCCTCACACCTGAGACATCTGGATCTTGCTCATAATAATGTAGGAGATTCAGGACTGTTGCAGATCTCTACTGTACTGGAGAATCCTCTCTGTAAACTGGAGACACTCTGGTAAGATTTAATAAAACATTCTCTTTCATCCTCTTTCAACTAAATACTAGTGCACCTCTTAATAACAAGAATAAATAACCCTAAAACATCAGTTATATAAAATTGTGTAAAAATCTGTAAGTGATTGAATTAATTGTGACTGAAAGGGCAAATAAAGAAAGACCCAGGCCTTAATTTGGTAGCACCAGAGTCATGGGGTGAGGAAAGATAACTGAATCACTAAAACTTCATTCAAATGTCTTTAATACATTAAGAAATCAATAAGAAATGAATACAAATCATTGTTTGTAATTTTATGATTTTTATTGTTTATCTAAACTCTCTTTAAACACTTTACCATATTTAAAGCACATCTTTGTAAACTCTCTACTTTATTTGTTATTATATATACAACTCGTATAAGTGAACACAATTTCTTTGTTCATCAGTGGGGTTTTTTGGCCTGTCCTTTGTTGTTTGAGATCTTTATTATGCTGCCCCTTTAAGAGCTAGCGCACTATTCTGTAACACATGTTTTCTTTCCAAACTGTTTGTTCACGAAACGCACTACCTTTACAAGTGTTCTTGTTAATATGGGAAATGTTACGTTATTTTGTGTTTATATGTTCGTTTCAGAGTAAGAAGGCGTGAAAGAGAACTCGGTTTAGTATTTTGTGTTTGACTCCCTGGGCGCGCGCATATCTCAAACAACAGGCGAGACCTGAAGGCTTCAGTGATTCAGCTTCATGAAAGCTGCACTGGTAGTTTGGCTTTTATCAATAGAGACTCATAAATAAATAGGATTTATCATGATGTATAACGTTAACATTTGGTATGCTTTGCAGTATTGTTAGAGAGCTCTATACAATAGTATAGTGCTTAAACACATGTTTCCTACATTAGCTTCACATGCATGCAATACACGCAACACCTTTCGTTATCTTTGCCGTTTTGTACCTCAGCCGGGGAAATTATTGGATTCTGCTAGCCGCCAGCATTCGCTCTGTCGGTCCTCGATCCGCTTCATCGTAGCATTAAATGCGCCTCTTTTTACACCCGCGCATTACGTCTTCAGGGTCGGGGCACTGATAGATAAGTGAATGGTTGAAGGAGGAGAGACGCAAATGAGTAACAGAATGTGCCACTTGTGCAGTAGAACATTTCTGCGCATTAAATGTATAATACGCAAAAATGATATATTGATCAGTTTGGCAGTCGCACCTAGAAGAACTTTGAGAAAAACTGACAGTTAAAATAGTCGCAAAATAGAGCCCTGCTGACTGCAGAGTTAAGAAACATCATTTATGTGTGTCTGACCTGACAGTCTGAAGTGCGTGTTTGTTCTCTACAGGTTGAGGAGGTGTAAGATCACAGATGAAGGTTGTGTTGCTCTGACTTCAGCTCTGAGATCAAACCCCTCACACCTGAGACATCTGCACCTGTCTGTGAATGATTTAAGAGATTCAGGAGTGAAGCTGATCTCTGCTGTACTGGAGAATCCTCTCTGTAAACTGGAGACACTGATGTAAGTGATTGTGATCTGATGCTCAGACAGAAATCACATATAGATTATACCATGGTCTGTTTGAATACTGGATTCTGATTGACTGTAAGGTGTGCATTAAAACCGTTTAATGCATAGGTAGCTCCAGTCAGTTTGATCGTTTGAAATAAACTGACAAAAATAACTGTCATTTTTTTACCGGTCTCGCACTGTAAACATTAATAACAGCTTTAACTTGGCAATTGACCATGGTTTAAGCGGCTAGCTGTGCATTAAAGGGCTTCACGGAGGCACGCTGGGTGATTCTTGGCCTCAACGTTGTGCACTAAAATTAATTAAAGGGGTGATATGACATGGCTAAAACAAATATTATGGTTTGTTTTAGATGTAATGTTATGTGTTAACATGATCTAAGGTTCAAAAACGCTGTATTTTCCACATACCGTGCATGTTTGTTTCTCCTCTTTGCTCCGCCTCTCTGAAACGCGCTGATTTTTTACAAAGCTAATGGCTCTGAAAAGCGAGGTGTGCTCTGATGGCCAGTTCACCAGTGGGTATTGATTGGTCGAATACTGCAAGCGTGTGACGGAAATGTAACGCCTCTTACCATATTCGGAACATCAGGTTCCAAAGCAATTGTACTGACAGGTGATAAAATGTCATCAGTACTTCTGATGTGTGGTTACACGAGGCGTTTCAGGCAGGTCTGGGTGAGCATCCGGTTTTAGATAGAATGCATCTTTTGTTCTGACACTTTCATTTTAGCAATTTTACGCGTCTAATACATGCATGGGCAACTTATACCACACCAAAGACACAGAAAATATGTATTCGCTCCATATGACCCCTTTCATGATGCATGCAAGGCTAGATGTGGATTATCCCTTACTTACATTACTGAATTAAAATACTATAAATGAATTACGGATGTAGTGTATTTGATAACTGAATCACAAACATAAAACGTTACATTAGAGATATGATGGGAAAAATAAAACTTATCCTTCAGAAAGAGAAACACAAACACACAGAAAGAATGAAGGTATATAAACTAAATGATCATAAAGAAGAGAAACAAATTCACAGATTTGATCTGTGTGTGAACAGACTGTGTGTCTTTATTCTTTACAGGATGAGCTGTTGTGATATCACAGATGAAGGTTGTGTTGCTCTGACTTCAGCTCTGAGATCAAACCCCTCACACCTGAGACATCTGGATCTGTCTGATAATAATGTAGGAGATTCAGGAGTGAAGCTGATCTGTGATGTACTGGAGAATCCTCTCTGTAAACTGGAGAAAATGATGTAAGCTTGTGTGATTTGTTTTATGAAATTATGTTTACATGAGACACATCTGAGAATATGTGATGTGTGTCTGAACTGAAGAGTGTGTTGTTATTCTCCACAGTTTGAGGTCTTGTAAGATCACAGATGAAGGTCGTGCTGTTCTGGAGTCAGCTCAGAGATCAAACCCCTCACACAAGACACATCTGTACCTCTGAGTCATCTGAAATATTATGAAGCTATAAACTGATCCTCATTAAATCCAGCATTAGACGTCAGAGTATTGCAATATCAACAAATAATGATCATTTCCACTCAAGTCAGTACAGTTTATTTTATAATTCTACTTCATTTACAGTTGATAGATTCAACTTTGGCTATGACATGAATGTAGATCTTTCAGATCCAAGAGTCTCATTAGATCTTTGTTTGTCAGGAAATGACCTGGTACTCAAAGATAATTCTCTGTTGTGAGTTAAAGGGATACTCCACCCAAAACTGTCATGAATTACTCGCCCTCTACTTGTTCCAAACATGTATGCATTTGTTTGTTCGGTTGAACACAAAGAGAGATATTTTGGAATAATGTTAGCTACCAGCAGTTCTGAAGCACCATTGACTGCCATAGTAGGGAACATTTTTTTGTAATTTTTGGTTCTGTTGAACAGAAAAAAGAATATTTTGAGGAATGTAGGAAAACAAACAGTTCGGGGGCACTTATGACCACCATTTCAATTTTTCCTACTATGGGAGTCAATGGTGCTTCAGAACTGTTACAACTAGAGGTTGAGTAATTTTCCATTTTTGGGTGAGTATCCCTTTAACACTTCAGATCAACCCCGAGGCAGAAGCAGAGATGTAGCACAAGAACAGCAGACAGGAGATGAAGTGATGAGAAAGAGAAGAGTTCTTGAATAATCTTAATTGTGTTTTGATGCTCAGATATTTATACCAGTATAGACGTGCGAGATTATCACTGACATCATTGTCTCATGAAGTTATGAAGAACTTTGAGGAGGAGATCATTGGAGACTCATATCTACTTGTGAAGACAATACAACAACATCCAACATTAGATTAAACAGCAGTAATGAAAGTGTCATAGAATAGAAAGAAATGTAAACATTTATTCTGTAACAAATCAGCAAAATACACTATAAAAAACACTTTTAGGATTTAATTAATTTTTTAGACACAAAGTAGGAAGTCCTACTAGTTGTTTTTACAGAAATTACTTCTGACACTACAGTTGTTAGAAATGCTTCAAAATAACATCATGTTCATTTTAATTGATGGTCAAAACAAATATAGATTACACACGTTAAATATTTCCTCTCAGATTTCTGATTCTCTCATTGTGATGTTTGTATCTCAAAACAGATACAAACTCAAACCAACATCTGCTTGTAATAGCTTCTGCATGTTTCCTGAATCCATCGTACTGTGGTCAATGCAAACACATGTGAAAGACGCTCTTAAACCTGCTTTAAACTAGTTATTTGATTCATTTATTATAAACCTTTATAATTTACAAATACAATTTTCAAATTGTCTTATTTCTGTGAAAGAAACATTGATATGGGGATGAAGCTGTGAGTGTTTATTGTGATGCCTGATCAGTAGAAGTATCTGTCGTTCATGCAGCAGCAGCTTTAGCTCTTCAGCTCCAAAAACTAGAACGGATCCGTGAAAAGATTCTGCACCTCTCAATCATTCTTTACTTTAGGTTGACCTGCAGTTGCTGCCAAACTGCTCCACAGACAGAGCTAATTTATATCTACTGGTCTGTTCCTGGTTGGTTAGATGTCTAATAGATTTTCACTGATGGACTTGTTTTACACTAGACGTCAGGGCTGTTTGGACGGTTATTAGACTCTTTTATTCTTATTGTTTGCTGGGTGTGTCAGATGTGATGAACTCTGACTGCTTTAATATCAAGAGACGAATAAATAAGACACTTTATAATTATACACATCATTGAAAAGGTCCAGAAACCACCAGATTAACTCTTCAAATATGGTTTTGTCACAGCTTTATTTTGGCGGGGTTGGTTTAAGAAAAGTTATTTTTATTTGTTTTAACAAAAACGAAAGTGAAACAGTGAGCGCAGAACATCACGTGACTCTCCCCGGCGGCCATTTTACAAACGTCTTTAAAACAGATCAAATGTTCTCGAGTATTAAAGTGTCTTATTATAACGTGTAAAGTCGCTTTTTAACTCTGACGGGATCTTTTGAATATCAAGTGACATTTTAATCGGGGTAAGTGTCGAGTGCATCATCTTTTATTGGTTTGAAAACTGTTATTCAGGCGTTTATCTTGGCAAGGCTATAGAGTATGTTGAGCTACAGCTACAGTCTTCAGCTAGCGTTAGCACAAAATGCAGACTATGACTAAAACATTGTATTTTAGTTCCCGGATGTACTGTTAGTTAGTTATGGGTTAGTTAGTTTAAGGCTTTATTGTTAGTTTTTTATAGTTTCGTGTGGTGTCGCAGCTCGTTTGGCGGAACATCAGCGGGATGGGAAATGGAATCTCCCCTTAATGTCTGAGAGGTTAAAAGTTGGTGATTTCTATCGTTTTAGCTTAAATAACATATAGTTGTTGTGCAATAAAATCACCAACTGTTGAGGAAAGGCCTGAGCTGTGTTTATACAGGATCCCGTCCGAGAAAGAAAACCCAGAAAGGAGGAATTGACCTTTTTTTACTTTTATATTAAAATACTTTTATTGTGTGCAGATTTACAAACAATTCCTTAATAAACTATAATAATAATGTTGTGTAAACGTGATTTATCAGATCCATTCAGAGTCGGTGGAGGTGATCAGATTCATTCATGAAGATCAGACTGTGACTGAATGATTGATGGATGATTCACAAACACTCAGAGATGGAGATTATTCTCCAGGATTCAGGTATTCTTATTAAAGTCTGTGTTTAAAAACATTTCGTTTGCATTTACATATTAATATGCTAAATTATATCAATAGCACAATCAAATCTTAATATTAATATAATTATTCATCTTCAGCATGTTTTTTATGAAAGAATGACTCTCTGTTACAGATCAGTTCATCAGAAGAGATCCGACTCATCTGAGGTCAGCTGTGTGTCTACGCTTGAACCGCTGATATTTGAAGACACATCACCTGATCAGAGGTACAACAGTTCTGGAAAACCTGAAAGCTTTTAGTGATTATTCTTCATACACATGTTTGGCTTTTATCGATAGTGACTCGCAGATAAACAGTATTTAACGTGATGTAAAACTGGAATTTTTAAAAATTTTTTTTTTTTTTCACGCGCGAATAGCGCGATTCATTCGCGCAAGTCGTGTTTGGTCTGAACACACTATTCGAATGAGCTATTTTTATCTACATAGACTGCCGGTCCCCTTGCATGTAATTGGCCATGTTCTGTCAGCTGTCGTAGTGTTTCGAAAGGGAGGGGGAGGGGTGGAGTGAGCGGTTGGTTGCAATTCGCAACCTTACCGCTAGAAATTACTGTCTGGACCTTTAAACACGTTTCCTGCAGTAGCTTCACATGCAGACAATACACTCAACACATTTCATTATCTTTGCTGTTTTGTACCTCAGTTGGGGAAATTCTTGTATTCTGCAGGCCGCGACACATATTTGAGTTGCAAGATTGAGTGCTTCACTCGTCTGCTCTGTCAGTCCTTGATCCGCTTCATCGTAGCATTAAATGCGCCTCTTAAACCCGCGCATTACGTCTTCAGGGTCGGGGCACTGATAGATAAGTGAATGGTTGGAGGAGAGACGAAAATGAGTAACAGAATGTGCCCTTTGTGCAATAGAACATTTCTGCCCACTAAATTTATAATACGCAAAAATGATATATTGATCAGTTTGGCAGTCGCAACTGCCGTCGCATTGGCAGGAAAAACTGTTGCAAAATGCAACCATTTAGTCGCAGTCTAGAGTCCTGTGCATTGTTTATCGTTGTTATCTTTTATTAAAACATCCACAAAATACCAACATTTCATTAAAGTAAAACCATTTTAAGTGTGGGGGTATCACATTGTGATTTTTTTTTTTCTCATGATGATTATTAACACAAGGGAGTTGTTTCCCGCACAGGGATTATCTTAATTCAGGAATAGCCCTTTGTAAAATTAGGACATTCAAGTAGTTTTTACATACATGGCATACAAAAAAACAACACTTGTGTGCATTTTGAGGCAAAACGATGGCACACATGTTTTTTAGGATATGTCAATGCAAGTTGTTTTCTGGTTAGACAGCTCTAAAATTTACTTTAGTCTCGGACTAGTCTAAAACCCTGTACGGGAAACCACCTCAGGGTCTTTTACAGGGATGCCAACCTTCACCTTTCAGTGGGTTATTATTGTGATTCGTGTAGATCCGATGAATTTTTGAAAAGGGGGGTGAAGGGGGGTTTATGAGTGTGACAAACATGCAAAAAAAAAACGAAATCAGGAAGGGGAAAACACTTCTTACACGACTGTATATGGCGTTTGGGGTCTCGCATCATTGTCACCTTTTTTCACCCCGATGAATTTGCATCCCTGGTTTTAAAATATCCCCAAGTATATTCCCATTAAATGTGTTCTGAGCACACCGAGGTGACTAGAAACTTGATGTTGTCCAGTCAAGACTTCTTGTTTCACAGGAGAATAAATATTAGGAACACAAAGCAAAACCCCTTTAATCATTCATCACAATGGATAAAACCAAAGAATATAGTTCTGATGTGCAGCAAAAGATTGATGAGCGACACAAAATAGAAAATGGATTTTAAAGGTGTCACGGTCTCCCGATGTTTTCCTCTGCCCGTTTTCCCATGGACTTCACTTCCCACAATCCTTCACGCTCCCTCACCTGTTTCATGTCTGTGGTGGGCTCTATGCATGCGTGACTTCCGCGTTTCACAGGAGAAAAATAAGAAAAATAGTTAATTTATCAGATATGA